>LBNU01007337.1:128224-197403 GCA_014162995.1 Artemisia annua
GGGCGGCCCCCTTAATTTTAAGGGGGCCGGCCATGAATTAAGGGGGCCGGCCACGCTCCTCTGTCAGAATCTGTCAGAAATTTTTTCCTATAAATACCACCTCAAACCTTGTATTTTTCTCACCTTTTGCACAAAAATTTTCAGATCCAAATCTCTCTAAACATCTTCTAAAACCCTTTGATCACTAGATTATTAATCCTTGTTTCAAGTGATTCAATCCCTCCTCATCCACACTCATCCAAAGTGCAAAAGAAGAATACTCCTTCAACAACTTAGTTCAAGAAGTATTGTAGAGTAGTTGTGTATATTGTGTATATTATTTGTAAAGTTGTGTTGTGGTTGTAATAAGTAGTTTTAGGAGAAGTAGAAGTTGTGTAGAGAAGAAGAAGTTGTGAAGTGGTGTGAAGTAGTGAAGAAGGTGTGGTGTGTACTAGTAGTGAAGAAGTTGTGAAGAGTCATGAGATTGGTTCTAGCTAGGATTAGAACCCGACATCTAGCTTTGTGTCGTTAAGCCGGTGTAAGCGAAAGTTATGTAAGGTTTCTCCGCCACAAGGGAGTTTGTTGACATAGTGAAGAAAACTCTCGAGTAGGTGACTCGGGGAGTGGAGTAGGAACAAGGAAGGTGACCTTGTAGCCGAACCACTATAAATCCTTGTGTTTTGNAAAAAACAGGTATTTAAAACACTGCAATACATCATCATCATTTATTTTTTAGTCAATCAAAACATGCACTTTCAAAGTGGGGACTATTGCTGCACTTTCAAAGTTTTATGGACGAAACCCACAATTTGGCCAAACCACAGGGACCAAAAATACAATTAACTCTATTTTTTTTTTTCTCATCCATCCCATCCATCTCTCTTTTCCGCCTGTTAGTCAAACCACAGGGAAACAGCTATACTCTACTTGGTCCTTCTCTATTTTTTTTCTCATCCATCCCATCCATCTCTGCAACTCTACTTCGTCCTTCTCTATCTCCACCACATAATCTCCATGGATACTCAAACCCTACGATTCCCACTACATTATTTATACCCATCACATTATTTACCCATCACATTATCTCCATTCCCTCTTACTTAAAACTCTACTTGTTTGATTCTTGTTTGATTCGGATCTACGTATCTGTTTGCAGGCATGTGTTTATACACTTCAGTTTTGAACTTAATTAAGCTAATAAGGATAAACGCTTTGAGAAACATCCGGGGGAAGGTCAATGAAGAGTATAGGGATTAGGAAAAAGAGGTTATTTGAGGTTAGATAAGTGAGTAAGTTTAAGCTGTTATGTGATATCCAAACACTTTGAAGGGCTTATTGTGTTTTGGTAACACCATAAGCTTATAAGCTGTGTATATAAGCTTACCCAAACGGCCCAACACCCCCGTTGTTTGAGGTTAGACAGGTTATAAGATTTAGTGGTCTTTGGGGTTGGATGTTATAAGTACTTGCCTGCTGTAAGCAGGCAAACTGTTATGTAAAATTAGCCGTTCGAGTTCTCTTATTTTAACTCATCTGATTTTGATTNGCCTGCTTACGGCAGGCAAACTGTTATGTAAAATTTGCGGTTCGAGTTCTCTTATTTTAACTCATCTGATTTTGATTACCATATATGTATTACTCATATTGTTTGATTTTGTAGGCACTATGAGCTCCCAAAAATTATTATGTGATGAGAGTGTCGATTTTCGATCATTGAGCTTACCCAAAAGGGTACAAACCGAGGTACAATTCAGTTAAATAAGTTAATTTTTTTGGAAAGTTAAGGGTGCGCTTGGTTCAAAATAGGGAATGGGAAAGGGAAAGGCAAAGGGAATGCGGGGGAATACTAAGGACTATTATGATTGTATTAAGGTTGCTTGGTTGAAATTGGGTAACCATCGAACCATATGCATCATGTACAAAATTGTAACTTACGGCAAAAAGAAATAATTGCAGACAATATAAGTCTCCCTTCAACCTAAAATTTTGCCCAGATATGATTTTTTCAAATGTTTAAAGATAGCCTCAAAACTAGAACAATCACATATTACCGAGATGCAAACAAGATCTGTGGCGGTGGAGTGGTGGCAGACAAGATCTGTAGCGGTGGACTGAATTTCTAGGTGGTTGACCGGAATGGGTGTGGAGGATTACTGGTGATTTTATGATGTATAAGGAGGTTGTTGTCATTGTTTATGAAGATGGGTGACTGGGGGTTTTGTACTATCGTGATGGGTGTTGCAAAATGGGTGTTTTTATCAGGTAATTGTGTGTATACATGAAGTGATAAAGATGATAATGAATTTGGGTGTAAATTTGTTGAAGATGATAATAAGTCTGCTACAAAAGTAGCGTGGGTGGGAAGAAGGGTAAAGTAGGGGGTAATCATAGACTCATAGTTATAACCCTCAATTTGACCCATTACCCACTTTGAGGTAATGGGTGATTGCATTAACTCATACCAAGCCTCATGATTTATTATCTTTGTCATTCCTTGTAGCCCATGACCCTCAACCAAGCACCCCCTAAGTATTATTTACATTAGCCCAACCACCAAATAGTGGTTAAGGAAACAAGTTAAACTTAGCCCAATCTTCCCAAGTCGACCAATATTAACGCATTCTCTTCCACAACGCAGCGAACTGTGCTTGAGTGCCAAGGTAGCAATAACTTTGGTTCTGATATCGGCCACACAGAGGCGCATGAGGAGCATGTGTATGAGAAGTTACGCGATCATGTCTTAAATGCTAGAGAAGGTAAATTTATTGATGAACTACAACTCGGATGTATTTTTGAATGTCTGTTAATTTTATTTGTTAAATAACACAATGTGAATTAATTGTTCTCTAATGTTTGTATTTTAACAAACATTTATTGATTTGTTGATAGAATCTACATACTCCGAACCGAGTGTTACCAGTCCCCCCGAACCCGAAGCATCGAAGGTGACAACCTTTAAGCCTCCCCCTAAAAAAGAAAAGGCGTGGAAGCGTGCGAAAAAGGCCAACAGCTCATCTTTTTGATTATTAGATTTTTAGGAGTTAAATTTATGTTTAATCTTACTCTTTTGTATTATATTAATGAAATTTCAGTTCGACCCCCACCTTTTGCAATTTTTTCAAACATTTTTTTTTTTCAATTTTCTTTTTGCAAAATACTTTAACAACAATAATGAACAACTTTTGTGAAGAGAAGTTTCATGAAAAGCTTTAATGAAGCTTCTGACAAGCTGAAAATCCAACAGTTGGGTGTTTATGTGTTTCAAGTGAGATTTGAACAAGCTTAGGGGCAAGCAATAAGCTCATAAGCTGGAACAAATACACAAGCAACCACTCACAATCTCAAACACTTATTAACAACGTAATATCAACTACTAAACAACTAAATTCAAACAGAAAGCAAGAATCAAATAAGCTCATTATTGCTGATGCATTCCAACAGACTTAGGACAAAATGGCAACTTTGGATGGCAAAATAAGCACAAGAATAAGCTACTGAGGACAAACAAAAAATACACATAAAAAGACAGCCTAAGTGGGTTTCCAAAACAACAAGTTTCAAGGAAATTGGTTAACAACTGAGCAAAGCAATAAGATCCGTGTGCAACAGTTCAAACTAGCTAATTTGTAACTAAATTATAAAAAGGGTCAAGTGTTTCTTGGTTGGCTCAACGCGATACCCAGCCCACTTGGCCTGCACATTTTGCCATATCTACCTAGGCCAAAAAGATTATCAAAATTACCCAGGTGCCACATCAGTGTCACGCCTACAAAGGTCAATGCAGTCAAATTTAATTGCAAGAATGTTACACAAGTGAGTTTAGGAAAATTTACCAATTTGTGGAGCCACGAGGATTGGACAGGTTGACGTCTAAACTCTCGCTTAATGCCTCCTCCAGAAGGCAATACATATCTGGAGTCCATTATAGCTTGCTTTTGTGCAGCATACGCATGTGGACCTAAAAGACTGTGCTTTTGGATATCATCTGAGTCGAAAAATTCATCCTCACTGGGAGCGAATTTTGACATATAAGATGGCAGTCCAGGTAGCGCTAAACTGTCTTCAAGGAGCTCTGTTTCATTCTGAAAATACAAGAATGCACAAAACAGGATTTCATTTTGGTCCTTTGAAGGATGACTTCGATGTCAATGACGTCTCTCTTCTTCTCTTATCTCTGTACAATACACAATAGTTTACTCGTAAGTATTTTAAGCAAAAACCATCTAAGACACAATAACAGACATTGAACGAGAGATAATAGTGATACCATGATTACAGCCTCTAATAAGTTCTTTGCTTGCTCAAGATTGCGTCTAACCTGAAGAATGTAGATAAAAATATACAATAAAAACATAGAGCAAATATAGATTTAATCTAGGTATATTTACAAAAGAAGATATATTATTAAGCACAAAAACCATATAAAGATGCATTAGGATCATAATTCGTCAAGTGGTGGCAATACTTACTTGACGAAGCTTTTCAAATGATTGCACACTGTTTTCCGTATTTGCATCTGAAATTCACAAAAAAATGGAAGTCAATTACTTAAATGTAGACATGTTACTGCAGGTTCAACGAAGATTGAACGGGTCTGGAACTTACTCTTCGTGTATGAAGTCTATGAGCTTTTTCCCTGGGTCTAAATACATTGTATGGATTGGTATTGCTGGTGGGGGTGACTGAAAAACACATAACAAATCCCAAAGTGCCAAATTTGATACCAAACCAACAAGTGCAATAGGCCCCTGGTACCTACAATACAATATCACTATCACTATAACTATAACCAACACTATACAATAAACAACATACTTTCATCTTGTAACTAAATTACGAATTACAAAAATAAAAATGATAGACAACGAGAAACATAGGGGGTGTTTCATTTTTTAGCAAAAGGAGCACTGTGACATCCAAATTGCTTATAATTATCTGCTTATTTTTAAATAAACTAATAGATAGTTTCTGAGAAGTAGGTAATGAGCTGCTCATTTCAAAGTGCCTTAAAAAGGTAAAACCATTTACAGCCTTCATTTGATTGAAAATCTTCAACTAATTATTACTTTTTCGAGTGTTATTCAACGAATTACTTAATCCAAACCATTGTCTGTTTACTGTTTATAAATCCAAACACTATACAACGAGGTACTTAATTTAAAGCTTATAACTGCTTATCTGTATACAAAAGCATAAGCAATCCTAAACATCCTCTTAATCACTAGGTCCTTAAAAAACTACTAGTCCATATTAGAGAAAAATAATTACCATAGTGGCAAGTACCATAGTGGCCATTGGCAAGTACCATAGTGGCCGAATCTAAGAAATAATTACCATAGTGGCAAGTACCATAGTGGCCATTGGCAAGTACCATAGTGGCAAGTACCATAGTGGCCATTGGCAAGTACCATAGTGGCCATTGGCAAGTACCATATTAGAGAAAAATAATTACCATAGTGGAGTTACAACTTACAGTAGCCATTGGCAAGTACCATAGTGGCCGAATCTAAGAAATATAGAAACATAAATAATCAAACAATTATGTCAAAACCTGAATAAGAGAAATTAATTGATGAAATGGTGTTGGTTAAAACGATTTGGTTCGGTGAGACTGATGGTGAACGGCGGCGGCGGGTAGTGTGGTGAAGTGGAAGTAAAAGAAGCTGGTTAGAGGGTGATGTTGGTAAAGGAGATGTGTGAAAAGTTGAAATGAATTTTTTTGGTAAAGCAGCGGGTTATCAAAAGTGTTTTTTTGCAAAGGGCGGGTTAAAGAAAACTTTGGAATGGAAAAGCCCGCTTTTTTTGCAAAGTGGCGGGTTATTAAAAGTGTTTTTTTGAAAAGCCCGCTTTTGTGAAATCACAAACAAATGTATTGGGTTTTTTTTATACCCCCGATTTTTTTGAGTAAAAAAACACAAATAAATCGGTTTTTGTGCTAACAAATGATCTATTTACTCGACAAATCGCAGAAGGACATTGAGCCGTGTTAAGTTATGTTTTGTTGTGCCGTGGAGGACATTGAGCCGTCTCTAAAAATATAGTCATAATTACAGTTAGAGATATTGAACGATCACATCATTTTAATTAACTTTTGCATACTCTCTCTCTCCATCTTGAAGTTTTAATGGGGAAAAGATCAAAGGTGAAAACACTAGGTGATGTTGCTGATATGGTACATTTTTACCTATTATTTTCTTTGTTTCTTGTTTTACTGACAATTGTTACCTATTATTCATCCTGTATCTGTTTCATTTTCTTTTCAAGAATCATACTACTACATCATTTTGTTATCTATATATGTGTTGTTTAAACATGGAGAATCATAATACATGTATTTGGCAATTAATGGTACTGATTTTTGACCTCTTTGAACTATGATTAGGATTCAAATGTAACTCAATCGCACGGGACATCACCATCGGCTCCCAGCTCAACCCAATAGTTTTTTTCAAAACATCCTTAGTTTAAGGTCAACGTACTAAATCAAAAATGTAAGGAACTAAGAAACGTACATTTTTGTTTTAAATAAACGTCAACGTACTAAATCAAAAAGTGAAAGTAAAGAAATAAAAAGGTTACGGATATGAAAATTACTTTTCTAGAATCCTAATGATAAAAGAAAATTTTGAAAAAAAAAAGTATTACATTTTTTGACTTTTTAATAATTAATTATGAATTAAAAACTATTTAAATCCTAATTAAACAAATTAAATGGGAAAAATAGCTAAATGACTTAAAAAATTACCAGAAAATTCTAGAGACTATTTTAAACTATTCTAAATAATGTAAAAATAAAAAACTTTGAAAAAAGTAAAATTAAAATTAAAAACACAAAGTAGAGACAAATCCCGAGCCTAAAGAAGCAAGTACAAGAAATTTGACCTCAAATCTGGAATTTATATTTTTCCTATGTACAACTAACTAAAAGAAAATTATGTAAAAAAGATTGACATTTTTCTAAACTTTTTTCAATTTTTTATGCATTAAACGAAATTAATGACATTTCAGTAAATCTTGTTTTTCAAAAGTTATTCAGTAAGTCGAAGGTGTGTCTGTTACGCACCAAACGAGTTCTACTGGTGGGAATGGGAATGCTAATGGAGATGGTAAGGATTCTAGTGACGTCAATTCACATAGTTTGCCTAAGCTCTCATACGCTTCGATGTTTAAATCAACCAATGCTTTCAAATCGGTAAATATATGTGAGCTCCGTAATGAGGAGCGAGTGGTAGGTGCTCACGTTGCTATTCCTTTAAAAGAGATTGAGGATGTTTCAGCGAGGTTTGCGAACACTCTGTATGGGTATTTTATTGGGAAGAGACTTGCTTTTCCTATAGTAGAGAATTACGTTAAGAATACATGGGCGAAGTTTGGGCTGGAACGTGTTATGTTGAATAATGGATTCTTTTTGTTTCAATTCTCTACTAAGGAGGGTATGGATAAAGTGTTAGAGTCGGGGCCATGGTTGATTCGCTCGATGCCTATTTTCCTTAATATTTGGTCCCCTAATACTACACTTGCTAAGGAGGAAGTTACTTCAGCACCCGTATGGTTGAAATTACATAATGTTCCAATTGAGAAATGGCCTGATAACAAACGGGTCAAAACTAAGAAGAACTGGGTGCAGGGCAGTTTGATGCTCATATGGGTCACTTTGGGCTCAAATTTAGAGGACTTAATGAATTCCAAACTGAAAAATGCTCTTTGATCTAGATAAACAAGCTACCACAGATTACAAATCAACAAACAAAATTCATTTTCATTCACTAATAAGTCCTAGGAATATATTTGAGATCTGTCCCATTTCCAGACTTATGCAAATTTGACTTTTCCAGATTTTGTAAACTTTGACTTATATGAGATTTGAGTGACCAATTCTTGCTGCAAATGTTGTATTAACACTAAATTCAACTAATATGAACAATCCTAACTAGTATGTAACTGGATTGAAGGTTATACTATCCTAAACTCCTAACAGTTAAGCTGTAGGGGAGATTTGAAAGGAAATTAGACTAGTGCTATAAAATTTACCAGGAAATGAGTTGCATGGACTTTAGTATTGCCTAAGAAGGTTGTCCAAGCTGAATACACCCAACAATTACAACAACATCACAGCAAACCTAGTAATCCCAAACACCCCTAATCAAACTGTTTATGAAATTCTATGAAGCAAAACTAGAATTTAAACTATGAACTTAACAATTTAACCTAAACTAAGCTAGATTAAACACAAATAAGCAAATATTACCAGTAAACGACAGCCACAACTAACAAGAACAAGATATGAAGATTTACACTAAAATTATGAAAATTAAATTAAGACCATAGTTAGCATTAAAAGAAAAAGGTCCTAAACAAGTAATCTTTTGTTCATTACACTACACGAGGGTCAAAACATAAGACCAAAACGATGATTCAACCAAGTAAAAGTCCATCAAGTCCCTTGAAAAGATCAATTATTGCGGATTCATCAGATGGATCCACAAGATGGCTGGCCAACTCCAACTTTGCTTCGAGTATCTTTATTTTCATCTTCAAAATTTTACAAGTTTGGCACTTTCCTTCACGATCACTAGAACCTTGTCCTGCAGAGGAAGGTCCTGGCGAATAGCAACCTTTTCCTGAAGAGGAAGGTCCTGGCGAAGAGCTTGACCAATTATTTGGGATCTTTTTCACGTATTTTGTAAAGCCACAGTTCTTGTCTCCCTAGTATAGCAAACATGAAACAACCATAAATTACACTCTGATGAAGGCAGTCTATTTTAACTTAACAAACTTAACATAAGTAATAACACACATCCATAGGGCATTGATGGAGTACACCCTTCCTATCTATATCTGAAATGGCATGACAGAGGCCCTGACCACATCGGCAAGGAATGAGCTCGTCCACCCATACAAAATAATTACAGCCAAAATAAGCACCCTGTTACAGATTAAGAAAATTATAAGAATCGTATTTTTGTCAACCAATATATTATAGAAGAGATTAGCATATATATATCACCAAACTTCTGATTGTTCACCTGTGCTAATGGGCATGCATAGTACTCTCTACCTATGTTTTTTCCAGATTGTGTTTCCTTCAGCACTACATTGCTATTTCCACAGCACGAATAAACGTATGTCATCATCTGCTAGAAAAATGATTGGAAATTAAAGTAGCAATACAATTAGAAATTAAAGTAGCATTACAATTAGAAATTAAAGTAGCAACTTAAAAAGGTCCTAGTTACAATCAGAAATTAAAGTAGCAACTTAAAAATGGCAATACAACACAAGTAGCAACTTAAAAACATCCGAAGCACAAGTTCCATAACTTGAATCAAAATTATACATTAACCCATGTGCCTTGATGTTGACACTAATCTAAATATGAAATACTTAAACAACACATGAAGTTGTTAGCAAATATTTAATTCAAATAGAGTAAATTACTTAAATGAACACTTTATAGAACTAGTTTACAAATATAAACCTCGCACATAAAATTAACCAAAATGAACTTTTTACATATTATAATTTTTCTTTTAATAAACCCTTTAAATGTTCATGCTAGTAAATTAGTGAACTCATATATTTTCATAATTATACACTTTTAGTCATTTGAAATTAAACACGTTATTTTGATGTTAAGTTTGGAATGTTCGAAGCTCATTAAATGTTATCTAAATATGAAATACTTAAACAACACTCATGAAGTTGTTAGCAAATCTTTAATTTAAATAGAGTAAATTACTTAAATGAACACTTTATAGAACTAGTTTAAAGATATAAACCTCGCATATAAAATTATCCAAAACGAACTTTTTACATATTATCCGTAAGATCTACTAAACGTGTATAAAAGGAATACTAGGCGAGGTGAAGCCCTAGGCGAGGCCCTAGGTGAGGAGGCGAGGTGATCAGGGCGAGGTGAGAAGAAGACTTGTGTACCACAAGTCAATGAATCACCGAAACCATGTAACACAACAGGCCATTTACGGTCTTCAACACTGTCAATCCATATATCTAAATGCTTAACATTGTGAGAAAACGCGTAATCTATGACTTTTTCCAAGGCTGTCGATACTCCATCACGTTTATATATTAACGTGTCCAAGTCCATATCACGTTGCGAAGAAATTACCTTTTCCACAAACTTATCAAATTCATCATCTTTTTTAAAATCATAGGAATTGAGTCTAAGAATGGGGACCGATTTCCACAACGGGACCCATGATTTCGAGAGAACAGATGTTTGAACGACGTATTGAGCTTTGAGGGTAGACAGAATGCGAAGTTGTAGTGATTCAGGCAAGTTCGTAAGCCTATCCTCCATCTTTGGGTTGGTTTTGGTATGACGTATTTTTTTGTTTGTGTTGATGCTGGTATCGTTTTCTTGATGACGACCTAACCTTTTGATCGCCATTGGTGATAAATTGGTTCTTTTGGATATACAAGAATGAAGACACGTCGCAAGGTCTTTATAGACTATTGAGATCGATTTAATATTTGTGGTTTTTTCATACTATTCTTTTTATATGTTGAGTTGGTTATATGTTTGGTATCTTTTAGGACTGGTTAATACTGAAGTCGGTTTTGAACCTGTTCCCATGGGAAGAGCATATTTAAGAAAGAAAGTTTGAGTTAATTAAAACGTAAATAATAATTTAATCCTTTAACTTTGAGTTGATCGTTTGATTTAACCTATATAAACTTTGTTTGGCAATGTCGTGTGATCCTTAATTAATTTTCTTTTAATAAACCCTCTAGTTTTAAATGTTCATGCTAGTAAAACGTTTAACTTTAATGGATTTGCTAACAACAACCTCGTTATTTAAGCATTTCATGTATATAAAGAAGCACAATTAGTGAATTCATATATTTCATAATTATACACTTTTAGAATTTTAAATTAAACATGTTATTTTGATGTTAAGTTTGGAATGTTTGAAGCTCATTAAATGTTAATTATCTAAATATGAAATACTTAAACAACACATGAAGTTGTTAGCAAATATTTAATTCAAATAGAGTAAATTACTTAAATGAACACTTTATAGAACTAGTTTACAAATATAAACCTCGCACATAAAATTAACCAAAATGAACTTTTTACATATTATAATTTTTCTTTTAATAAACCCTTTAAATGTTCATGCTAGTAAATTAGTGAACTCATATATTTTCATAATTATACACTTTTAGTCATTTGAAATTAAACACGTTATTTTGATGTTAAGTTTGGAATGTTCGAAGCTCATTAAATGTTATCTAAATATGAAATACTTAAACAACACTCATGAAGTTGTTAGCAAATCTTTAATTTAAATAGAGTAAATTACTTAAATGAACACTTTATAGAACTAGTTTAAAGATATAAACCTCGCATATAAAATTATCCAAAACGAACTTTTTACATATTATCCGTAAGATCTACTAAACGTGTATAAAAGGAATACTAGGCGAGGTGAAGCCCTAGGCGAGGCCCTAGGTGAGGAGGCGAGGTGATCAGGGCGAGGTGAGAAGAAGACTTGTGTACCACAAGTCTTTTGATTTGGCTTGCGTGTTGAGAAGAAGACTTGTGTAGTCTGCATACATGTATTACGAGCTTGAACTCATGAGTTGTGTTGTGTGTTTGTCTGTTTATCAAGCAAGTTGGATTACTTTGAAGTTACATGAAGCTGATTTAACTTTGCATGAACAGAAATGATATTGTGTGTTTTATTTGCATGAAACAACACATTGGATCTCATTTATATGTTACAGGTTTGAGCTTTGCATGATGGCACATCCTATGTACAACAAATATAGATATATATTCAAGTCATGCAAAGTTACTTATGAAGTGTAACACAAATGAAACACGTTGCATAAAGAGCTTAGAGTAAGCTTATTATGTATAGGTTGGATGTTTGATTTGGTATATATTAATAGTTGCTAGACATATGCCAAGAGCTACTATTTTCAAATGATCATATAATATTTAATGCACAATGTATATGTGACACTTGAAATAATTGTTTGACTTTAGTAAAAACCATTTCGAAATGGTGAGTATGTATTTTTATTTGGATAGTACATCTAGGGTGCACGAGAACCAAAAATGTTGACAATGACATGTTTCGATCATTTTGGTAAATTATATTAAAACCGTTCATTACCGTAAAATGACTACCTATAAAGTTCATTCAGGTAGTTAGTTTATTTAAATAACCATTAATTAATTAAAACCTTTAAATTTCAATATAATTCTTTTAGTACTTTTACCAACGTTTTATTATTAACCCAAAAAACATAGTCAAAAGGTTGAATGGTAATATACACATTACCGGTGCGAATAAAGAATAATTGGTGTAATCCAGGTGTTAAAAGTATCGAAAGAACTGTTTTGTTTGATCTTAACCAAAAAAATTATAGTAACCAAAAAAGTAAAGGAAACAAAATTTGGTGTATTATGAGGGGTGCTAGTTCAAGTAGCGAGAAAAGTAGATAATTGTTCTTACGGGGCGAGTACCCTATGTATTGAACCGATCCGCTATGTACGTTATTTCCGGTTCGGGTACCTGATATCATTAGGTCGGGTTCAAATGGTAAACATGATACCTACCTCGTGACACATTGTCATTAATTTTCACCACACAAATGTATTCGAACCATG
Organism: Artemisia annua; assembly: GCA_014162995.1. Taxonomy (NCBI): domain Eukaryota; kingdom Viridiplantae; phylum Streptophyta; class Magnoliopsida; order Asterales; family Asteraceae; genus Artemisia; species Artemisia annua. The sequence goes on from LBNU01007337.1 coordinate 140,847, forward strand.
AACAACCTTGATTGTAGTCAACCAAATAATAGATTCATAGATTGATTTAACATAGGTGAGGAGGCGAGGTGATCAGGGCGAGGTGAGAAGAAGACTTGTGTACCACAAGTCAATGAATCACCGAAACCATGTAACACAACAGGCCATTTACGGTCTTCAACACTGTCAATCCATATATCTAAATGCTTAACATTGTGAGAAAACGCGTAATCTATGACTTTTTCCAAGGCTGTCGATACTCCATCACGTTTATATATTAACGTGTCCAAGTCCATATCACGTTGCGAAGAAATTACCTTTTCCACAAACTTATCAAATTCATCATCTTTTTTAAAATCATAGGAATTGAGTCTAAGAATGGGGACCGATTTCCACAACGGGACCCATGATTTCGAGAGAACAGATGTTTGAACGACGTATTGAGCTTTGAGGGTAGACAGAATGCGAAGTTGTAGTGATTCAGGCAAGTTCGTAAGCCTATCCTCCATCTTTGGGTTGGTTTTGGTATGACGTATTTTTTTGTTTGTGTTGATGCTGGTATCGTTTTCTTGATGACGACCTAACCTTTTGATCGCCATTGGTGATAAATTGGTTCTTTTGGATATACAAGAATGAAGACACGTCGCAAGGTCTTTATAGACTATTGAGATCGATTTAATATTTGTGGTTTTTTCATACTATTCTTTTTATATGTTGAGTTGGTTATATGTTTGGTATCTTTTAGGACTGGTTAATACTGAAGTCGGTTTTGAACCTGTTCCCATGGGAAGAGCATATTTAAGAAAGAAAGTTTGAGTTAATTAAAACGTAAATAATAATTTAATCCTTTAACTTTGAGTTGATCGTTTGATTTAACCTATATAAACTTTGTTTGGCAATGTCGTGTGATCCTTAATTAATTTTCTTTTAATAAACCCTCTAGTTTTAAATGTTCATGCTAGTAAAACGTTTAACTTTAATGGATTTGCTAACAACAACCTCGTTATTTAAGCATTTCATGTATATAAAGAAGCACAATTAGTGAATTCATATATTTCATAATTATACACTTTTAGAATTTTAAATTATACACTTTTTATTTTTATTTATGCTAAGACTTAAATAGCATGTATTAATAGTTAAGTTTCTATTTTTGTAGTTATATTATCTCAACCAAGTGACGAATAAGAGGCCCGAGGAATTAATCTACGATACTAAGGAAAGTATTACATCATTGGTGAAGTCTAATGAGGTTAGTGAAATGTTATCTTGTCTATATGGAGTTTAATAAGCTTGCTATTGTTATTATCATTAGCAATTAATAACATTAGTATTTTAGATGTTGTATCATTTTATGACCTATGGGACTATTGTCTACTAAAACTAAAGTTTTTGTAATATTTTTTTGTTTTTTTTAAAAGGAGATCATGATTGAGAGTCAGAATAAGGAGGAGGCCACAACGTCAGATAGAAAGAATTTGAGAACGACAAGTGAGATTAAGAAATTTGTAACAAAGAAATATCGTGAGGTCTTCAATCACCTTGTTGATACTAAGAATGCTATGGATGATGTGGCAACAATACCAGTTTTAAAAGAAAAGATTTATGAAATGGATAACAAGGAAGATGAGATTTACGAAATGGATAAAAAGGTGGAGGAGTATGATGAGGACACAACACGTGTTGGTCCTTTCAAAGTCCGAACTACACAAGCTCCTACTGTTGATGACCGGAAATTATTGGAGTTGTGTTTTGGAAAGGTTGAGGAGGATACAGTGATGGTTGGTGTTAAAGATCATGAAGCATTTAATGTTAATAAGAACATGTTCTGCAATGGCCTTAAGCCAGAAGGGTGGATATCTAACGTGTTTATAAACTGTGTTGCGGACATGTTGTGTATACGAGAATGTATTAAAGGGGATGTTCAAAGATGGTTTTTTCCTATGCACACGCGAGAATATAGAATACTTTCGCAAAAAAGATCCCGAAAGCAAAAAAGATCCCAAAACCAACCAGAGTATTGTATCACTAAACAACAACTACAATCTGTGAAACAGGTAAGTTACTAGCTTTGATGATTATTTTGTGAACTTAATAGTGTCATTTTTGTTGTATTGGAACTAACTAGCTGATTTTTGTTATAGATTTTTTTTCCTACGTACAAAGACAATCACTTCTACTTGATCGTATTCAACACTATGGAACACAGGGTGGAAGTGTGGGATACAATGAAGGAGACAGAAAACCTAGATAAGTATATTGAAGAAATAGCGCATCTGGTAATTCCAAAACTAACTCCAAATCTATAGCTTAATTAATCAACTAAAACTAGTGGTCTTAGTGTCCATCAGTTTACCTTTTGGTATATATACGAATAGGCCACTAAATATCAAAGGACACTAATATTTGGCTTCTAGCCCAATCTAGTTAAAAAAAAGCCAATTATTGATACCAATGGTTTTAGTTACGATTAGGTGTTTAAAAGTCAATTTAGGGTTTAGTTACAATGATGTAAATATATATAGGGATGCAATGACACATATGGTAACGAACAATATCCTTTGATCGTATTTGACACTAAAGAAAACAATTTGGTACTTATCGTACTTTGATTTGTAGTGTCACTTCCTGGATAATGACATCGGAGATGGAATGTTAAATGAATTCAAAGGGTATACCGGCCCGATTGTGATTGACGTGCTGCAACAGGATAATACTAGCGATTGCGGAGTCTTTGTCTGCCGCTCTATGGAATTTCCCGACGAAGTGATGAAACTCAATAAGGTAATGTAAAAATGCAAACATAGAATTCCATAATTTTGTTCCACGAATTTATTATATGAAATTGTAACACTCTGAAAATTGGTATTGCAGTGGATCACTGAAGAGGAAAGATGCAATATGGCTCTCAGAATGTTAAAAGCAAGTGAAAACGTTTTCTCTGTTGAGGAAGCTGCTAGTAATAAATTATCGAAACTTAATTACGCAGGTAAGAAGGGTAAGAAGCCTCGAAGAAAAGAGTGAAAATTGTGACTTTAATTTATATTTCATTTAAATACAAATCGATGCATACCCACTCTCTTTTGTATTGACACCAATCTAACGATGTACGACTACCTAAGCTGCATACCCACTCTCTTTTGTCACAAGTACGTTGCAAACCTAATTAGCTTTTGAACATGGCGGCAACTATCGTCTATGTATGAATGTGCTATGTCTTTTATACATATAGTAAATATTTCCTTCGCTTTTCTGCCTTTCTATTGTCGAATTGTATATTATACAACTATGCCTTAAAGAATAATAACATAGGTTTAATACCAACTCCGTTATACAAAACAGTGAAGTATTGAAAGAAGGATTAAATTAAACCAACAACAAACATAAAACAAGTACACAATGGGCTTCGGCCTGTTATGCATACACCGAATGGGCTTCTGCCTGTTAAAGTGTGGACAACAGAATAACCCAAGGTAAACACTGATGGGCTTCGGCCCATGTATAAGAGTTAGTATCATTACAAGAAATCCATAGACCCACATTTTTTTTTCTTTCGTTGGAACCCAAGACCAGGATACAAGAGTTTTAGAACATGGGATATGGATTTTATACCACTATCAGATTTGAGCAGTTTATGGCGAGTGACAAAGGGTTCGAAACAAAAGCTTGACAAGGATCTATGTTATACGTGTACTTGGTTTTAATGTATACCCGTTGTAGGACTATGCGAACCAAGCAAAACGAGCACCCCTTGGGGTGGTATACACCGAGACAACTAGAAAAGAAGTTAAACTTTTTGAACTTTGCTCATAAAATGATTAGTTTGCCAAATACTATTACTTGATTCTTAGTAACATTTTTACTTTGCATATATTATTTCAATTCCATCATCAAAACTCACCGATTTCAGGCCCCAACTGTACCCACCTCATGGCCCACTTCAGCACCTCAAATGCAATAATTTTGGTTCTCACTTTAACCACAGTCCCTTACCTGTTTTGACCGTAATGATGTATAGAAACACCTAATTCTAACTAAGACCAATGGTTTTAGTTCAATTATTCGGTTTTTTAGCCAGAAATAGTTGTAACTAAACCCCAAGCTGGTTTTTAGCCACACAACTTGATGCACTGGTCTAAGTTCTATGAATCACCTGCTATACAACTAATAATTGATCTTCATTCTATAAAGATCGGTATTAAGACTATTATCCTACATAAGCTGAGAAAACTAATTGGGCAAGCTAAGAAAAGCAGATAAGCACAAAAAGAACGCAAACTAAGCTGAAGCAAAAACACCCTAAGAGGCCAACTACAAGTCACTCAAAAGCCAATGAACAAGCTTACAAAATGAAAACCAAACATGTATACTAGAAGCTGGTACTACAGGCTCTCATAGAAATCAAATGCCAACCCAAAATCTTAACTAGATAAGCGGATATGAGCTTATGAAAAAGCTCAGATAGTGCAATAGGTTCCTGGTGCAGGGCATACAAATGAGCAGACACCAATTTTTAAGCTCAATTTCAAACTAGTAAATGATTTCCAAAATGTGAATTTCTTTCTGATTTTGAAACACAAGCAACCAATTAATATATAAAACCAAGTTTTAACAAGTTTCAATTACAAATGAACTCTTTCACCTCCTACTCTCATTCCTACTTCACATTAGAACCGCGATTATGTTTCCATTGTACCTTTACTCAGATCTAGGGGTGAGTATCCGTTAGATAGATACTTTTTATGCCATAAACTGAAAAGCCAAATATTAATGTCTAGTGTAGACTTAACCTCATATGCCTTGTCAAAGACCTGATCAGGATACTCCAAGAAATGGCACACTTACCATCATAAAAAATCACTTCCGTTATTACACTATTAAAAACAACTAACAACATTAAACAATTAATGTGCTTTGGATATCTAATTATACAACTGATGATAACAACATAAAAAACCACAAGTAGCTGAAATAAAAAGATGACATTAGCATGTCTTGTTCATTTGTTCTCTAGAATCCAATTCAATCCATTTACGAAGTTCTTTGATTGGTAAATAACACAGATATAATTGTTCCTAACAGCTATGACTTTTCAGTAGTTCCTTCCCTTCCTTGTTCATTCGTATATTGCTCACTGCTGCTTTGGAGCTTCCTTCTCCATTAGTAGTTCCTTGATCATTAGAGCACGGTTAGTTATTTCACATTAGATTATTAGACAAATAATATTAACAGATACATTCTTTAATAAGTCTCACAGCTTCTATCTACTTAACTCTCATGAGTTTTCATTATTTATTGGAGTTTGTTGAAAACTCATCTTCATGATATATATTTAACAAAAGATTACTAACTTTCCGTTTATATACATGATATTTAATTTAAACACATTTGCATAGCAAATTTAATAGTGAGTTGAGAAGGATCATTTATACCTTTAACAGTTCGTGCTTTGACGTTTCGTGATGTTTCCACTTCCTCTTCCTCTTCCTCCGGGATAGTAAAACAAACTTCTGGAACTTTCTTACATGATGCCTTCTCACGGCCAACATAAATAACATTTTCACAATAATTACACGTGATTATCTCTCTTCCCTTTTCATCAACGGATGCGGTTATATATTCCCATGCTTTAACCCTCTTCAATCTTCTTGGCATTAAATTGGATTGAGATTGAATTGGTTCTTTTGGGGCAGTTGATTGAACTAATTGAGATCGTGCTTGAATTGGTTCTTTCCCTGTATCCACGATACTTGGAATCTGAAATTTAACGGAATACATCAAAGAAAGTCATTTACATCATACTCGTTAACTCGTGACTCAACCTGTGACTCGTTTCCTAATTTTTGAATAGTGATTCTACCCATAAGTCACGATAATATAAAAATGGTGTTTCATCTTCTAAAATTCTGACTTGTACTAGTCACGAGTCAACTACACTTTGTCAGACTTGGTCAATTTCATCGTACCTTAAATAAAACTGTTACTATAAGCTTCAAATATCACCCCATACCTGAGCAAATGTCGAAAACACATCCCCACTCTGCAATGACCCATCCGACGAAAACATGTTCTTCGCCATCTTCCTCGAATTTTGAATCTTGTTATAAGTCATAAAAACAGTAAAGCATAAGCTCAAAACATAAGTTAAACCCCAGACTGAAACATCCCTTGCCCCTTAATAAAACCAACTCCAAAGGATCTTTTCAACGTTTAAAAAACCGTTTTTAAGTCAAACAGCAAAAATTGATCTGGGTTCTTTTTCATGCCAGCTACTTTGGGTTTTTTTTCATGCCAGCTACTTTATCTCGTACTTGGATATTATGTATTTACAATCTACTGCAACTATAACTGCAACCATTAGATTAAAAAATTTATAAGAGTATAAGTTTCATACTAAAACATTATATAAAAGCAATATATAACAATATATTAACAAATCCAGTAGTTCATCTATATCACCTAGTATATTACTTACCGCTTCTCTGCAGCTTCCTTCTCCTTCAGTAGTTCCTAGATCATTAGAGCACGGTTAGTTATTTCACATTAAATCATTTAACAAATAATATTAACAGATACATTCTTTAATAAGTCTCACAGCTTCTATCCACTTGACTCTCAGTATTATTATCTTCATGACTTTTCATTATTTATTGGACTCATCTTCATGATATATTTAACAAAAGATCACTTTGCGTTTGTATATGATATTTAATTTAACTCATTTTTAATTGTGTATATAAACAAATTTGCATAGCAAATTTAATAGTGAGTTGAGACTTGAGAAGGATCATGTATACCTTTAACGGTGCGTGCTTTGACGTTTTGTGATGGTATTTCCACTTCCTCTTCCTCCGGGATAATAAAACAAACTTTTGGGCTCGCTTTCTTATGTTGAATAACATTCTGACAATGATTACACGTGAGTACATCTCTTCCCTCTTCATCAACAGAGAGAGTTAAATATTTCGATCTTTTAATCCTCTTCAATCTTATTGACATTAAATTGGATTGAGATTGAATTGGTTCTTTTCGTGCAGTTGATTGAACTGATTGAGAAGGTGCTTGAATTGGTTCTTTCCCTGTATCCACGATACTTGGAATCTGAAATTTAACAGATTACATCAAACAGAAAGTCATTTACATCACACTTTTTGACTCGTGACTCGACTTGTGACTCGTTTTCCTAAATTTTGAATCGTGATTCTACCCGTAAAAAAAGGGTAATGGGGGGATCCCTAGCCCCGGTACTTCAATTGGATACCCATCGACTCACCCCGTATGAGTCATATGATGCCGGTACAATACCTCCATCCTCAGTGGCGGATCCAAGATTTATACACAGGGTATGCACTACCAGAAAATTTTTTCAATCCACATAATTTTGGTTCGGGTAGGTTTTTATGGGTCGGTTTTCCTCGGGATTTTTTAACTGAATCTTCATAGTCACTTTTCGAAACGTTTCTCTTGTTTAATAATCGACTAATCATATTTTTAACTTTGTTTTTCTTTGCTAACAACTCTTATCATTGTGCTTTTTGCTTGTATTATCGAAGAAACTACAAAGCGACCCAAATTAGAAATGTGGATTTCATAGTTTAATACATTCACATAACATTAAAACACAAATCTAATAAATAAAACTATTTTATATAATGAAACTTAATGTAAACATAATCCAATGAAGGAAAAAAAAGGAAGAAATAGACATAATGTGGATTTAATATACGTGCTACTTTGAGTTGGTTGGGCTTTTAGGAGGAAATATGGGTCATATTGGACTGAAATATCAATATCAAGACTTTATATCATAATTGGGCCATAAAAGCCATAAAATCATAAAGATTATTTGACCTATTTGATGATACTTGACCAGTTGACCGTCTCTTTCATCTTCTTCTTCAAGAGTGTTTTTGACGGTCAGAATTACCAGTAGAGTTCTTTTATCTTTTTCTTTTGTTCTCAACAATGGTAAGTTACATTAGGGTATGCATTCATAATTTTCTTCCAGTTTAGAGGGTATGCACTCGTATTTTTTTTGGTGTATTTTATGCTTACTTCTAAAAATTTCAAAACTTTTTTACACTACTCATATTTTACACAGGGTATGCACGTGCATACCCTATGTATAAGCTAGATCCGCCCGTCCATCCTAACCCCCACATGATCTGGGCAACCCGAAGGATCAAACCCGCGTCTTTAGAACTTCACATGTGGGTCTAGGCTTCAAAATTTATCATCTTTTGACCACCCAAATCAATTCTATCGCATAGCCACCTTCTATTAAATCCAGATAATCTGATATGAATTTTCACATTCTCTTGCAAAGTCTTAGACCAGTTTACATAACATTGAAGAATATAGAAAATTGTGGTATAAAGATACATAATAACAATTCACTCACCTATTTTACACTAAACACCCTAACATACTCTCCTACAACAAGTCATCTAAAAGTCATGAGTATCATCAAAATTAAGTTATCGTTATCAAGGACTAACCAAAAGGTCATCAACCACAGAAGGAGACCAACGGCTTTCGTGTTGTTCCTTTTCAGTATCACCTTCCTCATCTTTATTCTTTTCATCAAAATATGTGTTTGTACCACCCGTTAATCTTTACCAACCAATTTTTTGTAAAGAGTAAAGTTCGACTAGTTACTCAATGTTAAGCACGACGTTTTGTTCTAGATTATACGAGTATGATCCTACTGGATTAGTGAAATAGATACTTACCTTCATTTCTTTTTTTTTTTTTCCTAAAACCATTTGAATCTTTTGACCCACATAGAAAAATGAGAGAAATACTTCTAAGCATATCTACCATAGTAAATATGGATTGTATGTCTTGAAGTTAATACTATGCTTTCGACTCCGTAATCAATAAGCATAACCAATGGTTATTGTGCACGGATTTGGAAAAATTATATGATCTTTAAATTTTTTGGTTATCGTGCATGAGTTTGGAGAAATTATTGCTTTAAAGTTTTTGTGAAAGAAACTTAGAGTTTTACTTTTCTTTCATAAAAATTATGAATATTATACCCACAATAAAACGACAATAACACTAGCGTCCTCACTTCTAAGTGCAGACGAAGCTCTGCAAAAATAAGAGCTTGCCTTAACTTACATGTTTACATGATAATTAGGATAAGCCATACAACATTGTACAGTAATAATAAGAGATTCACCAAATGTTTAACATGCATGTCGCCGGAAATACAAAACGAGTTACTCAACGGGAAGATATGTACAAGAAAAAGTTATAGAAATGAACACTAGAAACGAATCGTTGTTTGAGTTATAAAATACTTTCAGGGCACGTACACGCATATATTGAGTTTAACTGTTATTTATGTCTCTCTAACTAGTACAAAAATGCACGAACGATGTGATTGTCCCAATTATTCAAATCTTTATGATATCAAACCAAGTTTATGTTTAAAGAATCTCATTTCGGACTAATGGTATCATATAACAAAAGAAATATCATTTTATAGCAAAGTCTTACCAGTTTACATTACAAAGAGTATACAGAATTGAGGACTAAAGATACGTTACCACTTCATTAAATACTCTTGCAAACTCTCCATCTAGTCATCTATACGTCCTCATTAGTATCATCAAAATTCAGTAGCTTTATCAGGAACTACGTACTACAAACTAGCCAAGGACCATTATTCGAAGGGGAACCAACGACCCTTCAGTTGCTCCTTTTCAGGATACTCTTCCTATTCTTTATTCTCGTCATCTCCCTCTTCATTTCTGGTGAAGGGTCGTATGGTGATGGAGGAGGTAATGGTGTTTTCTCGGGGTGAATTGAGCTTTTAAGCTTTTGTAAACGAGACTTAAAGCTTTCCTTTTCTTTTATAAAAATTACGAATATTATTCCACAATGAAAAGACAATAAACCTACCTTCCTCACTTCTAAGTGAAGAGCATTTGTCATCGGGCTGAACTGATGAAATATATCGGGCCTTCTCCCTTGTTGGGTCTCTCCCATTCCTGTAACACACCGCAAACTGGGTCTCCCATTCATCAACAATTACCGTGATTCTACCCGTAAGTCACAATAAATATAAAAAGATGTGATAATATATGTTTTTTAAAAATTCTGACTTGTACGAGTCATGAGTCAACTACACTTGGTATATCTGTGTAAAATGGTGTTTCATACTTTCATCTTCTAAAATTCTGACTTGTACAAGTCACGAGTCAACTACACTTGGTCACTATGGTCAGACTTGGTCAATGACTCGTTTTGAGCCAGCTCATGGTCACAAGTCAACTACACTTGGTCAGATTTGGTCAATGACTTGTTTTGAGCCATTTTGAGCCAGCTCATGCCTTATACGAATCTAACAACTATGACCACATCCATCATCCATCGTACCTTAAATTAAACTGTTACTATAAGCTTCAAATATCACCCCATACCTGAGCAACTGTCGAATACACATCCCCACTCCGCAATGATCCATCCGACAAAAACATGTTCTTCGCCATCTTCCTCAAACTTTGAATCTTGTTATAAGTCATAAAAACAGTAAAAAACGTAAGTTGCGTATTCTTGAAAAGCATAAGCTCAAAACATAAGTTCAACCCCAAACTGAAACACCCCTTGTCCCCTTAATAAAACCAATTCAAGTGATCTTTTTAATGTTTTAATAATCGGTATTTTAGTGGAACAGCAAAATTGATCTGGGTTTTTTTTTTTCATACCACAGCATGAAAAAGCATATGGCTCCATCTGCAATATACCACGAAACTAATGGCTATAGTAGCTGCTATACAAAGATGGAAGGGATATCTGATGAACAAGGCATTAAAGTTCATACTGGAGCAAAAGGAGTAGGCGTCCATACCTCACAACTCACAACGGTTTATTTAGTTATTTGGATTTCTTTAACAACATGGGTCAACTAAACAACATGGGTCAACGGTTTATTTAGTTATTTGCATACAACACACAATATACAATTAAGACACAAAAAAAAAAAAAAAAAAAAAAAAAAAAAAAAAAAAAAAAAACAATTTGACGTGTACCCAGTTTTCGCAAATCTACTAAACTCACCTCAATTCCCGGTATATGCTTTCTCCGTCAGTAAAAACTCTCCTACAAATGCGTCCAGTTCAGCTAAGAATTTATGCAACGATAGTAATGCAGTCTTTAAATATTCGTATAGATTGGTTATCCGAAGACAGTAACACGTGCACCTCATTAATTTTGAACAAGAAAGCTTTAATAAAATAGTATTTAATAACTATCCATGTCCATCTTAGAAAAACTTCTTTATTTCTTGATACTTGCAGCAATTTTGGGGAAGCCAATCTGATACGTCCTTTTATCATCTTTTTATTTCTTACCATACCAATAGAGTTCAGTGGTAAGAACTCAACATCGCCTATATGCCTCACTAAAGATTCTACCAAACACTGGTCCACAAAATTTGGCCACCAACACTCCAATATAGTTCCAACATAAAGCACATGGACCACATCTAAATTTCCATTTTCTTTCCTATATGTTTAAATTTTACATTTAACTAATCTTTTGGACCTAATATCAGATAACATTGTGTCCATGCTCGGGTTGAGAGATGATACATGGCGGCTTTATTAGTAATAATGATCAAGAGCTGAATCTACCATTAATCATATCTATATGCCTGTTTAACTTTTAAAATGACCAGCCACTTATTAGGGGGCAGACACACGCAAGCATATGCATGCCTTGAATTCACTTTTGTACTACTTTTACCCTACTTAGCATTCTGGAACAGCATAGACTTAATATCTCTCAACCCGAGTTACTTAAAGCAACATCAGAACTGGTACAACTGTCTACAAATAGTTGCACATCTTTGTGACTTCTATGACCTATGTTACGACTTTTTATGTCCTATAAGAGCTTATTTTCCACTTGAGTTATTGATAAGCAGAATTCCAAACCGTAAACTAAACAGACAAAATAAGCTACTTAGAAGTCGTATAAGCCAACTAGCTTCAAAATATACAAAACCCAATCACAAACTGAGACCCAATCGGGTTTTTGATGAATAAATTGATAAAAGTGAGTTTTATTATTCAACATACCTTCTTCGCAATTGAAGATTGACCCCGAGCCCCAATTCAGATCTTCTTTCCTGGTAGCTGCCGCTTCTCGCAATTGAAGATTTTGACCCTAGAAATTGGGAGTATGTGGTTTTTGGGAGTGGGAGTATGTGGTTTGGCGGAATCCTAACATTATTATTATTTATTGTTATTATTATAAACGATCATTTAATTATTATTGTTATTATTATTAATTTTAATAACCAATCACTTTATTAAGATTTAAAAAGTATTATTTTATTTAAAACTAGTTATAATACCCGCGCACGCGCGGGTTTTTTTTTAAAATTTTTTGAATGATATATTTTTATTTATTAAAAAACAAATAATTTAATCTTTAAATTTGTTTTGTTGATATACTACATAAGTAGAAGATAAACACAAAAGATAAAGATAAGATTCAACTAACGATAGGATTAAACTTTTTAAATGATTATCTTTAATAATAAAAAATTATAATAAATTTGTTTTGTTGATATACTATATAAGTAGAAGATAAAAACAAAAGATAAAAGATAAGATGCAACTAATGATATGATTAAACTTTTTAAATTATTATCTTTAATAATAAAAAATTATAATTAAAATCCTAATAAAAAAATTGTTACTAAAAAAGGTATGGTTCCATTTTTTTGAACTGAAAAATTCCCAATAGGGGTTTTGTTTTATTATATAAAAGATTAAATATAAATTATTATTTATTTAAAAATTATTATTATTACTATTATATTTAAAAATTATTATTTATTTAAAATTAAATATAATTTATTTATAGCTAATTTTTTAATTTATACCTTAAAAAATACAATTGGATTTTATATAAAAACACTATTTATTTAATATATTAGTTTATATAATATTATTTAAAAAATTATTATTATTATTTGATAAGTAATTTATTTATTAAATAATATTTAGTTTATTAATCTTAAACTATAATTTAAAAATTGTTTTTTCTCATTTCCTTCTTTCAACCAAACATGCGATAGTGTTTGCAAATTTCAATTCCATCAGATTTTAAATCATAAGGATTTCAATTTCTAACATTTCATTCATTCAAATTCCAATTCCTTAAACAGATTCCAATTCCGTCAAAAACATTCTGCGAAACATTATCATGAAACAAGTAAAACGTTACTGTAGAAATTGAAATTCCAAATTTCAATTTCAACATTGTCTGTCACTTGTAAACTAAAATCCTGTAAACATAATGTCAGACAACATCCCTTTTGAAATCGAGACAAAAATCATCAAAAGAGTTCCGGATGTGAAGTCACTGATTCGATTCAGATCTGTTTCAACCAGTAATATTCTGTATACGTATGTATACATATATACATATGTATATACATATATACATATTGGTTGATTTGTTACATATGTATGTGTATACATATATACATATACACAACGTAGATGTATACATATATACGTATACATATACATATGTATACATATATGTGTATATACACATAGACGTATACGTATACACAACCTAGACATATACTATATAGTGCAAGTTTTATAGTATGCGTATACACAACGTAGATGTATACATATATACGTATACATATGTATGCGTATACATATATACATATACACAACGTAGATGTATACATAAATACGTATACATATACATATGTATACATATATGTGTATATACAACGTATATGTATACATATATACGTATACATATGTATGCGTATACATATATACATATACACAACGTAGATGTATACATATATACGTATACATATACATATGTATACATATATGTGTATATACACATAGACGTATACGTATACACAACCTAGACATATACTATATAGTGCAAGTTTTATAGTGTCCTAATCAATGGAGATATAATAAATAAAAAGTCATCTGGAAGAGGAAAGCCTAAATATGATAATCATGATGACGAACATGGTGAAAGAATGAAATGCAAAAAGAAGACAAGGAATAAGTTTACACATGCCCACCTATCCTGTTATGCAAAAGCCCTCAAAAAAAGGGTTTCCCCAAGCCCAAATTTTAAAACAAACATGAACAAATACTTCATAACTATTCCTTTTAAGTTATATCTAAAAGCCCCTAACCAAACGGATTAAGTCAACAAATTTTTTATTGGTCCATTTTAAAATTAGTATACTTGCATCATTATCTATTTTCAGTTATGTATATACACGAGCACCATGGGTAGCCATTATACATCGAGTATGTATATACACGAGCACCATGGGTAGATTGGTAAACCCATTAAATTCTTACCCTCTGCAAGATACAGCTTTGTAGATAAGGGCTTGAGGTAATTTTCGCTAATAACAAGGGTTAGATGAATATCATATTTATTTATAAATAAATGATAAATTTAAGTTCTGGGCTTCATGGTACCCGTGTAATGTGGCGGTTGACATACATTTTGTCACAGTTCTATTGTAGGTTGTGGCGCTGGTGGTCAGAAAAGCGTAACACAACACAATCCTAATGGGTCTTATTCATGATACAGATAGACATGAGTTAAAATAGGAGCGAAGTTTAATCTAAGGTGAGGTTGGGAATGCTCACACCTCATATATTAGTATAGATATAGGCATGGTGTGATTTTACTTTAAAAACTTTCACCCCACTTTTGGGGTGAAACTATATTTATAAGACACTAGGATCAGTGAAATCCGGACAGCTTGGTTATTGGCAAGGAACAAGAAGGCACTGATTGAACAACATAGCATCATGAGTACCATCGGATGGGGGAGCTGGCAGCTCCCTGTTGCTTGTTGTTCGCTGACCTGTGGGAGTAGTGACCCTCGGGCCAGCACGCTATATCGTGAGGGTGCGGCTCCATACCCTGGCCCGGGGGGAGAGACTGCTAGCTGCAAGACTGAACAAAAACTCGGTCCCGGCTAGTAGTCTCTCCTCCCCAGGGGAGGAGAGCAGGAGTGAGGGAAGCCCTCGTGTTAACGATCTGTCTGCTTTTTCGGCTTGTCTTTGTTGTGTGTTCAGTGCTATCTATCATGGTATGGGCTTTGCTATATAATAATAATTGCAGTTATAGCAAGTTGTTTCTAGTTTTTAAACAAGCATTTGTTGTTATATAATTGTTAACCCAGCTGTTTTAACAACAAGCAGTTGTTTGCTAAGCAGGTGTAGCTCGCCCTGCAGTTGAGCTAAAACAGGGAGAGAGTTAAAATTTGTTTAATAAAAACTTGCGTATATTTGTTTTAGGTAGTACCCCACATGAAATGCTTTTTTATGAGTTTATAGGCATCTCTAGACACCATAGGATACATATTGCATAGGCTGGAAAGCACCTAAATAAGGCCTATAACAACACTGCCTAAGACAGGGCAAATAACACAAGAACCCTGACCTAAGAGCGTAGATCGAAGAGCCTAGCTCGAAGAGGGGAGCCCGAACCCTGACCTGAGAGCCTAGCTCGAAGAGGCAGGCAACCAAGACACTCAGTAGGACTGGTCTAATAATGAGAGCACATAAATACAGCAAATACAATATATGGTCTGCTAGCGGTTAGATACATGAGTGGCCCAATAATACTTTGGTATTTTGTGGGGTCAACAGGTTTTCCATGTAAATCCGCATCTAGCTTAGTTGTGTAGGCCATTGGGGTATTGTAAGTATCACAACTGGTCATGCCATGTTTCTTAATTATCTCTAGAGCATATTTGGACTGACTAAGGAAAATCCCACGGGGTAACTGATGAACTTGTAGTCCTAAGAAGAACGTAAGTTCACCATCATTGACATTTCAAAATTTTGTTTCATTAAATTTGCAAAAGGGTTTGAGTACTTTTATGTGTAGAAGCAAAAATAATGTCATCAACTTATTAACGACACATATATATTTTTACATATCTCGTTTAACCTCTCAACCAAGAATCAAGCGTGATAAACCATTTCCAATATCGTGAACGTTTACTCATCCAAAATCAACCAAAGCTCAGCTCCTAAAACTCACCTTCACAACTTTTGAAAAACTTGAATATTGAGTTAAAACTTACTCGTTACCTTCATAAACCTCACAACTCCCCTTCTAATTAATTGTAACATGTTTTTACTAGTTCTGGCCGGGTAATAATTTCAAGCTGGTCTAACCAGTGATGTAAGCGTGTCTCGAAGAGGACTAGTCTGATCAGAATGTACCGTTTCGAGAAACCTTCTGTGGATGTGATCAGGTCGGGTAATAACTTCAAGCTAGTCTAACTAGTGATGTAAGCGTGTCTCGAATACCTGTTCATGTTCACTGGAGGTGGATCAGTTCAAAAAGTGCAACTCACCCCGACATGTGCAAACTTCTTTCTTACCTATGTGCACATGTTAAGGGGGAGCATTTGAAAATGGGCTTAGTTCCACTAACCACGAAGACCATGGCTTTTACAGAACTGAGATTCCATAGGCCAAAATGAAGCCCTTTAAAGGTAGAATTAGGAGTCTAAGCCATGCATTTAGCCCGATTGCTATTCGCCCTTTTTAGCACTAGACTGACATTCTCATTTCGCTTGTTCAGTTCAACGAAAGCCGGTACTAATCAAGCACAGTTTAGCCCTATGATTGAATTGTGATAGTTGGATTCCCTCTTCCTATAGCTATGACTGGCGCTTCTCAGTAGAGCGTATGATGTCGATGGCCCAAGTTAGAGCACTCAATGGGCTAGGGTAGAAAGCCTATTCTTTTGGAAGAAATCCTCTTTATTGAATGAAACTAGCTAGTTGTCTTTGAAGTCAAGTACTTAGCCGGATTTGAAGTCCATCGCGGGCACTACCCGACTTCTTTCGGTATTGCATATAAGTACAAGTTTAGATGTGGCCATCTAGACAAGTGAAACGGTCCTTGCTGTCGAAGTTTACTACTGGATAGGAATTCCATCGGTATGGCATTAGAACTGCTCGGAGAAGTTCGATATTGAAGGTATACAGTTTGAAGTATTGAAGTGAGATATTCAATCCTATTTCTATTTAATGGTATTTCACTGCCTTTCATGTACAAGTATTGCAACTGAGACTGAGAGACAAGGGAGATCCCATTGAACTTGCCTTGATTGAATGAAGGCTAGCTGACTTCGATACTGAATGAACCCCCATGCTGGAGAACCGATGAGAGACATAGTCGATGCCAATATAGCTGTAATTTCACACTTGAGCTTTTCCCTTCGAAGAGTTGATCTTTCATTTCAAAAGTTCTATCTCCCCAATGGAGAAACGATGCTAGCCCTTTTTCCTTCGATGACAGAGATTGAAATGGATAAAGTGGATTCTCCCTAATGGTGAAATGAGACTGATTTCTAGATTTCACTTTTTTCTGTGATTGAACTGATGGCAACTAGCGAGCAATCTGACTCAATATTGGCTTTCCATATTAAAAGCCTTCCTTCTTGCTTGCTTGCGATGAGGATTTCTTGCCTTCTTGCTTAGCTTATTGAAAAGGGGAGGCAGTGGACCAATAAGCTAGCTGTCCCAACCAAGACAGGAGCTAGCCTCTTATCTTAAAGGCTATCGATTGACTCCTTGAGGAGCAAGGAAGATCAGAGCTCACACTGGAAAGCTATCAACTAACCTGTAAGAAGACTCTTTCTTGGCCCTTCTTCTTAGTCCGTTAGGTAGTTGCCTAGAGCTATTAACTAGACCGAAAGGGGAATAACGACCAGTCTTCCTAGCGATGTACAATTCTTTTGGTATATGAAAGATCGATGTCTAGGTCATGGTGGCTAGGACGGGAGTAGTCTCCTAAGGTACGGGCTCTAGGAGGTTGTGGAGGTTGTTGTGGTGGGTTGTTGGGATCAAGGATATTACCTCCTTCCATGGGGTTGGATGGTAATGGTTACGAACAAAAACACGAAGAAAAAGATAGACTAAAGAAAACCTAGAAAAATAAAAATAAAAATCCCACTAGAAAGGATTCTAGTGAGTAGACCTAATAAAATAAAAAAAATCAAACCTAAACAATAACTATTCCCCGGCAGCGGCGCCAAAAACTTGATGCGTGTGGATTGTTACCCTACGCAACAGGTTTTACCTCTCAAGGGATCTCAAGAGGCTTACAACCCCACCAGGCAGTGTACCTGACCGATGTAGTATAGTGTAGTGGTAAGTACGGGGGATTGATCGTTCTCTCACAGGGAATAGTGTTCGTTAGGTCTGAAAAGCTACTCTAATAAGTCTAGGGATGAGGGATGATTATTTTTGTATTTTATAGGTTTTATAAAAGCAAGTAAAATCTCGGGTTTGAAGGAGTGGGCGGAATTAGTTGCTAGTCAACTAACCCAAATAACTACTAATGCAATAAAATAAAATAACAAATAAGTAAAAGGTTGTAGAACTTATAAGGAGACAAACGTGTTTACTTAGATTTCCTTACTCCCTAACTACCTCTTACTGATTAATTAATGTGTGTGTTGATTGCGTGGATGAAGGGTGTATTCCTTAATTCATGGGGTGGCGTACATATCTCCCCAATCCTATGAGCTCTTATCTCCCCCTCCAACTATGGGCATCCACACATAGTCAAAGGGATTGTAAACAGTGGCTCATGTATTAAATACGACCTTAATAACTTAGCACGCGTCAGTTACATGTTTCCTAAGACGTCTAGCAGGTTACATAAAGAGGTTAGCTAGTTTTCTTAGGCCTAACATCGATGAAACAATCATCCCAACCACCAACAACACATCAACAATCAGTAATTAATAGTTAGGTTTCATTAGATCTAAGCAAACACAAAGATAACTTAGCCTAGCATGTTAATCAAAAGACAAGGCAAAGATAAAATCACACAATACATAGACATATTGAATGATTAAATAAATACTTATCTTCAATTGAACATGGAAGATCCAAGGGTTTGGAACCCTTAAAAGAACAGCCAAAATCGTCTAGGGTTTTGCTCCCAAAGGTTACACAATAAGTTCCCCGTTTATGAATGAAAAATAGAAGAGTATATATAGATATTACATTCTGACGACGTCAGGTTATAGCTTCTGACGCCGTCAGATCGCCGTGTCTAGGGTTCTCGGATCACCTAGATCCACTTCTGACGCCGTCACCCTTTAAATATCTCTGGGCCGTCTCTCTTTAGCTTTACACCTGACGGCCTACATCTTCTAACACCTGACGCCGTCAGGTGTTAATTCCTGATTTCCTTTGTAGGGCGTCTGGTTAAGTAGAATTCCACTCCTTGGTCATGATCTCTGACGGCGTCACCTTGTGACTCTGACGCCGTCAGGAAGGATTTCCAGCTTCCTTTTGAGACTTTGTCGTTTTCTTCACTTTATGCTCCAAAAACGTCCAAATAAGCATGTTTTCCAGAATTCTTCTCAAAAGTACCTAAAATTACAAAAGGAACGATTTGAGGCAATATTTGATCAAATAAACTCGAATTAGGGCTTAAATGACCCCCGAAAAGCGTAACACTTTTCGCCTCATCAATATGCAAGTCATAAAACATAAAGCACAAGTATGTAAAGTACAATAATTTTTGGGTCAACAATCTATTCAACACATATAATTAATACACTAATGAATTCACCCATTTACCATAAATTACAACCATTTAAGCACAATGTACAATAGCTTTTAAGTAAATGCAAGTCATAAAACATAAAGCACAAGTATGTAAAGCACAATGATTTTAAGGTCAACAATCTATTCAACAATATAATTAATACACTAATTAATTCACCCATTCACCAAAATATACAATCATTTAACCATAATGTACAGGCTAATCAAGCTACTAAGCCAAGTACTTAAAAATAAAGCCATTAGGCTGGGCACAGTGGTCGGTCGACCGGACCGGTCGCCCCTGCGCTGACCGAGTCGCCGCCACTGCAACCACAAGATTGATGAAGGTCGGACGACTCCAAAATTCACAAACCAGTCACCCCCTCGACCGATTAATGCATTCCACAAAGGAAGAAAAAAATGTACTGTTACATATCAAAACAAAAACGAAGATGAAACGAAAGAAGAAAAGAACAATCATCAATCAAGCCAAAACAAACATCAAACTTATTCCATCTATGGTCCATGAACAGAAAGTATACAACAACAGTAAAACCCAACATCTACATCTACCTCAGTAAACCCCATCTCAAAACCACCATCACGGTCAACACAACATAAAACCTTAGAGAGAGTTTTCGTTTGATATTCAAGAAAAGGGTATGATTTTCTTGCAAACATAGATTGTTGGTTATGTTCGGTTATCAAGATAATAAAGAAAGGAAGAGTATGTGATGTTTGTGTGGCTGCAAATCATGGCTGCGTATTTTTGTGAGAGAAATTAGGGCAGGAATGAGGTAATCTAGGTTTTGTAAACGTATTTATAAGTCCTAACATTTAGGTTATATACCCGTTTGGTTGTTAATTGGGCTGGCCAAATGATATCATAAATTGTTTGGTAGTTTTATCATGGGCCTTAATAGATATTGATGATTAAAGTTTGTTTAGGCTGATAATGGTTTTAGACTAATAACCTTGGTAATTGAGCCGTATATTATCTGTAAGGTATAGTTGATTTTGGGCTAATTTTGATATTTGGTTAATGTGAATAGTGTATATTAAAAATGAAAATGTAGGGGATATATATAGTGTAAAAAGATGAATTTTTTTTGAAATAAAAATATACATATAAATGCCAGTCATGAAATTATATATATATATATATATATATATATATATATATATATATATATATATATATATATATATATATATATATATATATATATATTTTTTTATGGGTCTTAATACCGTCTTCCACGATGTATGGGGAGGTTGAGATGTAGACAGTCCTACCCCTACCTAAGATAGAGAGGCTGCTTCCAGTTCTATCTAAGATAGGAAAGGACCTCCGACCTTTTGTAGGGAGTGAGGATCGAACCATTGACCTCTAGGTTAAGATGCAAGGGGTTTTCCAACTGATCTAACCCTATAATTATTGTTATTTGTTAAATTAATCGTGAAAAAAAATATGACCGCATAACATCACATTACCAAAAAATATTTTCACAGGGTACCCGCCACCGCATCACGCGAGTACCTTGCTAATATTATTGTATTCTCCGATACATTTTTACTTTTGTCATTAATCAATACAACCACTTTTAAAAATAATCTCACTACCAAAATATTGATGTATTGTCAAATCCACTGTCAAATTTATCTTTATATTGCAAATAAGCAATATTAAAATATTGTTACTGTCAAATATTGTTGTACATCCCCTACGCCCCTACTCTAAACTTTAATATCACTACCAAAATATTGATGTATTGTCAAATCCACTGTAACTCCCAGTCTCCCACCAGCATTTTCTCTTACCGTCAAAAGCTACCATTGAAATAGGTCATTACTCTCTCTCATCATGAAAACACGCAGAAACATTTATGGAGTGGCAGCTAACAAGTTGAACTCGGATTTGTGTTGTTCTTCTTCTTCTTCATAAATCATTAAGTTGGTTGTAGTGACTCAATGATAAGTTGCTAAATGTTTATTTCTAAAACCGTGTTTTACCCCATGGACAATTGTATGGACCGCCGTCACGCCGCCATCCCGGATTTCCTGGGATCATGCTTCACGCATGACCTGACACCTGTCTACTAGACTAGGCAAAGCTCGGCTTGCTTGGTCCCTGGGCAGAAGAGGTAACGAGGTGTGGGTAGTATAAATAACCCCACCTCAATTATGATTCACAACTAACACACACACAGCGGAGGTTGGTCTTGGGATAAAACCCAAGGCGAGTCTAACATGCGTGTTTCTTGGGTGTAGGAATCCATCACCATCCGGAGGAACTCATCCGAAGGACGTTCACAGAAGTGGGACCCACTTACAAGGTTTTGCTTCAACAAAGTGCTCACACAAAAGTGAACTTGGAGCATTCATCCAAGGTCATATATATCAAGTGCATCAAAGTCTTTGTTTTTTGGTCTTACTGGCTCATTCAAAGTATGGTGTTTTTTTATTGTCGAAGCGTCACAGTGGATAAGAAAGATATGCAAAAAAGGAAGAAAGAAAAGCATTTCACTAACTTGAGTACGTCGAGAAGATATGCAATTGTAAGTCATGAAAGATATGGAAGCCATACAAAACGTATATATAGGACATGCACAACATAACTAACCCAAGTAAGATATATAACTAAGTTTGTAAGCTTGCGTGATAATTTTCAGCAAGATTATAAAAAGATAGTAGCTATAATATGGATCAAGATATGACAAAACTAGTTTCAAACACACACAAAAGTAGTCGAGTGGCGATTAGCATGTGCATGTGGTGCAACCGCACAGGGCCCCTCATTGTAGGGGGCTTCCAATTTAGTATACATCAATTAATATTTATAGTTTTATACATATATAAGTATATAATGTTTTGAATTTTTTTTGTCTTTGTTAAATTTTATCAAAGTTAATCCGGGGCACATACAAAAAATAAAAGACAAACTTTGGGCCACATACAAAAAGAGTGGAAGACTTGGATTAAATATGGGACACAATGCCACATACAAAAAAATATAAGACAAACTATCTCCACGTTAAAAACATAACAAAATTGCTTATGTCTTTTGAAATGTAAGATACTTGAAACAATTTGCGTAATATCAAAGGACTTTTTATTTTTCATAATAGTTAAATTCTCGTGATTTATGAGGGCCTCATACGTAATTTCGCACCGGGCCACCAAAATCAATGCGACGGCCTGCAAAAGACAAAGGAAATTGCAAACACTTTTATTGAGTTTTCATTGCATATTGAACAAAACAAAGCATAGACTTTTATAGGCATAATACAGATACCAGTAGAAGCTAAAACGTGAGTTGTTGCAAAGTAAATATTGACTCAACTGACAGCTTATTATTAAGACTAAGGAAACTGAAAAGACCACAAACTTATTATGCTTTGAATCATTATTCAACATTTTCTCCCATTTTCACTTTCTTTTCTTTCATCGGAATCTGACAGACCCTGACCAGCCGCAATGTCCCTATCAAGAACCTTCTCCACGTCTCCAAGTCTATAATTCTTTCATTTTCACGATCTTTGATATGGTTCAGTACTTAGTATGTAATACACATTCAATCTGTTCTAATCTTTTTCCAATATCCCCCTTTAGATCAACATATGGGCACCATCGCAGGTCTAGTACTTTAAGACATGGGCACCCATCAAGAATCGCCTGCAAGCCGGTATTAGATAAAGAGTAATTCATACGCATTTCAAGATGCCTAAGCTCCCGTAGGTTTTTACTAATAGCTATGATCTCCTTATCACCAATATTGCCACAACAATTAAGCCTAAGTGTTTTAAGTTCTGGGCAATAACTACCCAATGCTTGATCTACTTGTAAATATGCAGAGTGAATGCTCAGTTCTTCCAATTTTGGAAGCTTCTTCAATGCTTTACTCAAGCTTCTAACGGATGAATCAGGATCTTTAATTTCGAGATGGCTAAGCTTAGGTGATCTGTTAAAAGGAACGGAAACGTTTAAGAACAAGTAGTAGTTTTATATATCCCCTTATCTATAATGAACTGCAGCCATAGTTTCAAGCAACAAACAAAATCATTTTCCAATAATGGAATGATCACCTCGACATTAACTGAACTTATAATGCAAAAACGATATATAGGATATACAAATAATTATAACAGCATAAACTTGTAATAGACATAGAAATATAGGATATGCAAATAATTATAATGCATATTCTATATGCATTTTAATAAGGGTTAATGGCATATAATAGTAACGTACTTTTCCATTTGTGCCATTATCAGATATGAACTAAAAATATTACCACAATACCCATCGAACTTTGCCATTTTTGTGCCGATATCAGCAACTTCGCCATTTTTACTTTCAAAATTCACGTCATGTGACACATGAACATGTCATGCCCCTTTTTTTGTACCGTTAGGTTTCATGTCAGCCCCTTATACACACCGTTAGGTCGTCTTCCCCAATCAAAACACATATAACCCTAACACTAACATATACAACCTAACAGTGTGTATTAAGGGCTGACATGGAACCTAACGGTACAAAAAAAAGGGCATGACATGTACATGTGTCACATGACGTAAATTTTGAAAGTAAAAATGGCGAAGTTGCTTTTATCAGCACGAAAATAGCAAAGTTCGATGGGTATTGTGGTAATATTTTTAGTTCATATCTGATAATGACACAAATAGAAAAGTACGTTGCTATTATATGCCATTAACCCTTTTAATAACTAACTTTAACTTCCATACTTAAGAAATTTCAGTTATTCCACATGCATATACTTGTAATAGACGTAGGGAATACTATAATGGATTAGAATGTAAGGTTTAATACATTAATTATCCAAATTGCTCGTTAGATTTTCTGGAAAAATATAATCTTGATTGTAACTAGCTACAATAATCTTAAAACAAAATCGTAGCATCGTTTTTCGCAGCCTGCAACTTTCACAAAAAATCACTAGCGTATAACATAGTTGCTTTTAGAGCAAATGCTCCTTGTGGTTTGCTGAAAATCAAGGATATCTAGAAACTTGTTTGCGGTCATATTTGGTCCCTCGCCTTTTACCTTTAGGGACCAAAAGCAAAATATACCATACTTGAGACCAAAAGTAAAAAATTTATTGCATACTTGAGGGACCACATGCGAAAGCAAACAGTGTTTCAAGAGACCAATTTCGTAATGTTGAGCAAACCACAAGGACCATTACTACAAGTTCACATATAAGTTATGAAAATTGATATGCTTGACTAAAACTTATGCCTAAATACGTGCCTAACTTTAAGATCGTGACATGTGTCAAAATCAAAAGTAAAAATTATGAGAGAGAAAATGCATGTTCCATGTGTCATATGATGAATGCTTTAGGCACATGAGTTACGTCTCTCTATCACTACTCATAAGTTATATGGAGAAGTGACAAAAAATCGATAAGTTATATGGAGAAGTGACAAAAAATCGATTATTATGATAAGCTACATACCTATCAGCGACATACTCAAGTAGTTCACCGTCACAGAAGCCTACCATAGTGATACCAACCAATTTTCCCCGGCTTCTATCTACAGCATTCTTACACATCTTGCGGGCTGTTATTTTCAGCTCCCCATAATCTGTACGCGAACCACACAATAACTTTTTGTCCATATAAATGACCCTAGAGAGTATTTCAGAACGCTTTAAATCCGGTGGAAGATCCAACCACGTCGTTTTTGACTGCATCATTTCATGTTGCTTCTTTGGTTCTGATCTGGATGTCCTTTTTACTTTAACATGTACACAAAGTAAATCAGAAATTGCACCAGGAATTTTTTTTAAAGCATTTTCATAATCAATATTATTGAGGGGAGGAGTTTGTTTTAGCTTAATTTCGGGCTTATGAGCTCATTCTGCTCCACTTTGATAAGCTTAATTTTTTTTCTTTTATAGTGACTTATTAGCTTGTTAGGACTTAAAACTGGAAAATAACCTCATAGGATAGAAATATACTAGTAGTAGAAACAACACCCCCAGAGTCACAAATATAACAGATTTCTAGAGTAGTTGAAACATATTTTTGAATGCCTCTAGAGTCGATATCTTTTCTTTTAATGGCACAAGTAAACCGATCTCGTTTTTGTTTTGTCCTATTTGGGGTAAGCAGCATAATAATATGATTATTGAATAGGAGTTTTTTAATTGACCATTGTATTTTTAAAACTTAATTAACAAAATGAGTAATCTCAAAAATATTTAAAATAATATGTTATATTTGATTCTTCTCACTTGGGAACATAAATTTGCACCCACGTTTGTAAATATAAAAAGTTTACAATTCTCCTTTGTTACCACCCAAAGATATTACAAGTATGGTCATTTTTTATAAACTATGTTCCGCTTATGAAAGAATGAAAAGTATAGTAGTTGATAATGTAGTTCGTCGATCGTTATCAGATGTTGATCGCCTACTTAGTTAAGTTTCTACAAACGTTAATCTTTTGGACTACGGTAGTCACGCTGTTAGTATAATACGGTCCGTATGATTAAAGATTGAAGAGCGGTCCGTATGATTAAAGTTTGAAGAGCTTAGAAAAGTGGTTTTGAAAATGCTTAGGTAGCACGCTGTTAGTTTTTCCATGACTATCATAGATGAACTATCCAAATTAGGGTAAAGTCTATAAATTAGCAATGTACTTTTCCAATTTTACAGAGTTAGGTAACGAACTTTTTTTATTACCAATTTAGTCATTGAAACCGGCTAATTTTTTACGATATAGTAAATATGACCGGATGCTTTTCCAAATAGATAAATATTTATTCTAAAATTTCCACCTAGACAACTTTCATTTACTTCACACTTCATCTACAAAAGATGGGATTTGCGTCATGACAGATCACGAATATAACCCTCTTAGGATTTCATTTGATTACACCACTTCACACCAACAAAAACTAGCCTCACTTGTAAGTTTCTCTCTCCCACCTTCATCACTTCCAGCCGCCGGCCATTTTTCCGACCACCACCGCCTACTGCCGCACCTCACCGCCACCACTAAACTCACCCTCTTGCTCTCCTCTAGTCGTATATCTATCACACGCGCCCAACAATAACCTCTGGCCGTCGTTCAAACGCCTCCACCGCTCTCAAAACATGAGTAACCATGTAGATCCGTGAAGAACCAAGGTAACCGAAGGTACTCTCGGTGTTTATTCGTGGTTGGGTAGCCGCGACTCATTTTCTCCTTCTCGTCTCACGCCTCTCTTCCCTTCGCCCTCTCGTTTGTCCGTGTGGTATGGTAAAACCACATCTCGTGATGTTTATTTAATTTCTGAGTATATATACATACATCGAGTTGTTATTGTTTATGTTATCTCCAAATCACGAATAGAAATAAAAATGGTAAATAATTTTGACTTGATTCATTTTTGCATTTTATCTAAAACTGATGGAGGTGTGCGGCTAAGGTGATTGAGGTGGCGGTGTGACTGTGGTCAGGTGAGGTGATGGAGGGGTTGTGGAGGATGAGACAGTGATAATAACAAGTCTTGTGATGGATGAATTGTAGCATAGGTACAGAGCTTTCAATTTATAGAACTAGTATAATGCAATGGATGGTGGGTTGTGTAAATGACAAACAGCATGTGGAAATTGTTTAGATTCCTAGCGATTTTGAATCTAAATTTTACGGATCTTTATTGATGACTACATGTAATTGAATGGATAGCAAAGTTTCACAACCAAAGTAAATGAAGATCGTCATAAAATTTGTTGGAGAAGATGGTGGTTGCCAGAAAAGATGTCGAAAAAGATGGTGGTTGCCGGAAAAGATGGTGGTTTTATGGTGGACCGTTACTTATAAAAGTAATGAATGATGGTGGTGATGACATAAGTTCACACATAGGCAAAAATATGCCAAATAAGCATTAAAAATAAAAATAAAAATGCCAAATAAGCAATTTTTACCGGTTAAGCAGGTACCCGGTTACCATATTTACTATTTTGGCACAAATTAGCCGGTTTCAATGACTATATTGGTAATAAAAAAAGTTCGTTACCTAACTCTGTAAAGCAGGGAAAATACGTTGCTAATTTATGGACTTTACCCTTATTTGGTTGGTGGGTTTTACTTTGAAATATGGGTATGAAACCCATACAAATAGGCAGATCTCATACCCACCAAGCATGGTGAGTTTACAAACCCATAGTGATTCCCATACTCATAGTGATTCCCGTTAACAAACCAAACACCCCCTAAAAGCACTTCAACTGAAAATTGTGTTACCACCAAACAATACTAGAACATACTTGTTAGGATAAAGATCAACCCTGACCTCCCTTTGTTAGATAAATTGATGTGACTAAAGCTCACACTTAGATAATGTTGTTCTTACTCTGTTACTCATGATGTAAGTGCATCCAACTTTTGAGAGCGATGCCATGACTAACAAATCGGAGATGCTTTGTAAATCGTAATTTTATTTGCCACACCACAAGGTTTGCTAGGTGTTGTTCGGCCATATGTAATTGATATTGTGTACAAATTTATAAAAGAAACTCTTGCAAAAGTTGAAAAGATTTTGTAATCCTTTCTACTTGTAATGTTGTTGTGAATAAATTATGTGAAAATTTCATGTATGGACGTATTATGGGTATGCTTTCATAAAAGGCCGTATTTTAGCCGTAGTTTCAAATTTGTCTAATTTGGTGCGCTCGCAATTTTNACTTTTATTTTCTGAGTACCATCTTTAATTTATAGCCGAATGGCCAAATGACGCATCATATTTGGCGCTCAAAAAACATACTTAGCGCACCACATTTCGAAAAACTTGAACCTTTATTATTTGAGCATCATCAATCGAATGACCAAATGACACATCATATTTGGTGCTCAAAAACATACTTAGCGCACCACATTTTATTTTAGTGCATCAACAAGATAGATTTGTTTATCTAAAATGAGATTTTCGCTAGATTGATTTCCTTATCCAAAATGAGGTTTTCGCTAGATTTTCGTATCCAAAAGATAGTTTTTTTTTTTTTTTGTTTTTTATTTATTTATTTATTTATTTATTTATTTATTTATTTTTTTCAATAAATTATCACCATCAAATGCTGTTATTCATCAAACTTTGTACCAAATACCAAATTGAATATGAGTTTTTCAAGAGGAAAATTTTCATTATGTCTTGTTAACGAGGACGAAAACAGAAACGTCCTTTTGTCAAAAAAACGATTAGTTATGATACGTTAAAGGATTACGTGGGTAAAAAATTCAATTTAGATGTTACGAGAGGGGTACGCTTATCATATTGTTTTCCGTTGAACAGCAAGGTTTATGAAATCACCGATGATGACGAGTTAAAGTTTTAATCAATTATATAACTACGACAACTGTAGAACATATGGAATTGTTGGTAACTCAACCCCACTTGAAAACGACCCTACATTCGTCACTTATTAATTTTTTGAGATCGTGTACAAAAACTTTCGAGGCAATGTTATTGATTTCGAATTGCAAGTAAGAATGAAAGCTAATGAATAATGAAGGTTGGGCTTTTGAAGATGAAGAACAAATGTATGAACTGAAAGATAAAAAATGAGATTGAATGTTCGATAACAAAAATGAAAAGAAATCACTTGTGTTGAAGAACAGAAGCATCGAAGACTAAAAGAAAGTTTGGTCAAATAATAAAATTTTGAGACATGGTATGAACGAGTGGGTGAGCCCGAGTGTTGCTGCGGGAATGCCGTGGAGCGTGTGTATAAGATGTCGAAACATAATTGTAAACACAATAATCCAACAAAAGTGCAACAATACTGATATTAAGATAAAACTATTTTTAACAAATGAATACTCATACGATGTTATTAGTATCATGTAGTGTAGCCTTTAACAATCCTAATATGCTCTAACTCTTGATCACCCTCATAATATTTATCTGTCATTTAATGTCTCCTANGAGCGTGTGTATAAGATGTCGAAACATAATTGTAAACACAATAATCCAACAAAAGTGCAACAATACTGATATTAAGATAAAACTATTTTTAACAAATGAATACTCATACGATGTTATTAGTATCATGTAGTGTAGCCTTTAACAATCCTAATATGCTCTAACTCTTGATCACCCTCATAATATTTATCTGTCATTTAATGTCTCCTACTCTCCCATAATTGTTGGATGAGCTATTACCCTGGAAGAGTATTTTGTCGGTTTGTCTATTAGATTGGTTGGAGTCTTCTCTTTATTAATCGGAGCAGCATGGCGTCTCATTAAGTCATATACTTCAGGCCAAGGCAACTTTGCAAAATATTTCAGCATCCTTGTTAGCAGCTGCAAGGCTGGATTTTCTGTTTTGGAATTTCTGTCTTTTGCGTCAACAGCCTCAGAACACCCCATCTGCTTATAGCAATTTCTGGCTGTTCCTCGAGTACTTTCAGTGCGACATCTGCAACGTACGTAGCTATTTAATGATGTAAAATTATGAGGAATGCAAGAAAAGTAAAGTAAAGACAAAAAAAAAANCCCATTTGACGTGGTGCCTTATTAGCCAAATTTTTTTTACCCGTTTATAGACCCAGGCGACCAATTCAATAGTAATTAGTAAATGGTTCAAAAACATCACCTAAAGAAAATAGTTTAAACTTTCCTTACCAATTACGCTAAAGTACTCTGAGTTGTTTTCTTTATTATGTGCTAGTGTTTTGCATGTGACAACCGTTTCTCAGTTTTTAGTTTTCAGATAAACTACTATGTATACCCGTAGCTTGCTACCCAACAAACCACATTATTCAACACATAACTTGCCTCATTGGATGCTAAATACAGACTGTTTTACTTGAGTTTAAGGTTGAGAGAGGTTATGAAAAGCTTACATTAGCCGAAGATGGAGTTGATGCTGGATGAATTTCAGTGGCACAAACGTGTGAATGCTTGTGTATGTTGTTGAACTGAGACATTTTAGATTGCTTCATAACCCCAAGTTGAGTTTGAATCTCTATCCATTGGCTAGAGGTGATTAAAATATTCAAGGGTTGGAACAATGCCACACATAGAACAACGACCTGCAACAAAATGATGAACAACTTATGCCATTTATATTAAAAAAAATATTCCATCAAGTAAATTCATATTTTCAGTTAATATTCAAGATACTAAATGTCCATTCTTGTGAAGAATCAAAGGATAGCCATTCAAGCATTAAGTGCTACCATAAAATAGTTTTCGACTAACAATATATATAAAAAGCCGTCACTTTTACTTACGTGTACAATTATTATGTGTATAGTCAGTAGAACGGAGGTCTGCACCATGCACGTCAGTAACATCGTGAAAACTTCTGACATGAACCGCAAATGGTTAAAAAAACGGTTAATTAAAAGAGACGGCAACAAAGGAATTGAACACGCCGAAAATGTAAAAATGGAATACCTTGGAAATTTGATCCACGTACTGATTTGCACCATGTATAAACTGAGTTCCGCCTCCTGGAAATATGAACTTGTCTTTCTTTCTTGGTATCCACTTTTGCCCTCCTCTGTCTTGCCCAAATCATCTGCAAGCCATAAAAAGTTGTTAAAAAACAACATACAACGCTGTAAAATCTGTGTCCAAACACCTCTTATTTCCACCGTCCAAATAGCATATAAAAGTTATTAAAAACAGCATACAAATCTGTTAAAAGCAGCATTAAAAACAGTAAAAAAAAAATAGTACATGGAGCTGTAAAATGCGTGTCCAAATGGCCCTTTTTTTTCTACAGTCCAGACAACATAATATGTGGTGTAAACTATGCATCTAAAAGCTGTGAATGTATTCAAGAATTGCCAAGTGGCTACGCCACCACTTTTGCTCTATGTTATTATCAAATTTAGTCGAAAACTTGTTAATGTATTCAAGAATTGCTAAGTGGAATGTAAAGTAAATATATTGAGCTGTGAGGAAAGGATTACATTGACAACATCGTTTAATTGCACATGTTTCATTTTCTCACCAACTATTACTGCTGGCATTGTTGCATATAGGAGGTAACACTGGGGATAGATAATAGATCTTAAAAGAGAGTCCCGCTAATATCTGGTAACCATGTGCTTGTAAATCCCAATCCCATTCGACCCTACTACAACAAACAAATCCTATATCAATGCCTGCGATTCCATAACCACAGATTAAACTAAAATTTGACAATGTTTTTTGTCAAGTCTAATGCATTTAATAATCAGAGCATACCCGTTTGGACATATCGTGTCATGAACTTAAGCGACCGAAACTAATTTAAAACTGCTTATACGCTGTATTTTCGCCAAAACTAATTTAAAACAACTTTACCTTAAGAAATCGTGACCTTGTGTTTGGATGAGTTCACCGGATCTCCTGAACCACTTCTCATAATCGTACGTAACCCCTGAATTGACAAAGAAAATATCAACTAACTCGATACTGTGAGTTTTAGTAAAACCGTATATTAAATGTCTAATGTTCGGTACATATGAGAATATATATAAGATACAATCCAAACGGGCCAAAGATATATGGGCCTAAATACTCTAAGACTTATCGTCTAACACTCCCCCGCAGTTTGAGCGGGAGGAGACCGAACACTCAAGTTGTCACGAAACTCAGCAAACAAGACAGACGGCAACCCTTTGGTAAAAATATCAACATACTGAAACCGAGAAGGAACATATAGAACTCGAACTTGACCAGTAGCAACCAAATCACGAACAAAATGAATATCAATCTCAATGTGCTTTGTCCGTTGATGCTAAACAGGATCAGAGGACAAGTACACTGCACTCACATTATCACAAAAAACAATAGTAGCGGAGGACAAAGGTGTATGAAGCTCACGTAGTAAATTCCAAAGCCAACATGTCTCAGCTACAGCATTGGCAACACCACAATACTCAGCCTCAGCACTGGAACGAGAAACCTAAAAATAATTATATAAAGGTTATATAACCTTTGAAACTTACCTGAACCACTATTCTGCTACTTTACTTCCTATAAGCGTGTTCATTTAGACACCGAGTCAAACTGATATTCTGCTATAGAAAGCATCTTACTGTGATGAGCTTTTAATGGAACATTAAAATAACTCTAATTACTTTACATGTTCAGTAGACAATCAGCAGAAATCTGACTATAGAACTTAAAAGTGCTATAGTTACATAAGTTGATCTAAACATGTAGAAAACATAACACGCACTGTTGGTTGTGCTCATGGAAAACCTAACACGTAGAAAATTCATCGCCCTAGAAATATAAAAGCAAACACCAACCACCACTCGGGTAAAAATGGCGTTTGCTTTTACTCCTTTCATTTAAGCATCATCCACACACCAACAAATGAGGCTCAGACCTGCAGCTCTTTAAGCGACCAGGTTCACACGCTATGGCTACATCCATGTACCGGCCATGTATTACGCAGGGATTTCATCATTGCCTAAAAAATCCAAAACACGGATCATATTAGTATTAAACATTTAGCTTGGATTGGTTTCAAAAGCTTTGTGGGCCATTCTCTATTTTGTTATCCCACATCCGAAAAAATAGCCACATTCTGGGTCCTTTCCAGGCTTTCAACCTGAAAGATGGCCATTGCTTTTCCACAGACGGTATCCACACCAACAATGCACCAATGTGAACCCAACATGGCTGCTAGCAACATTTATGAGATGATGCTATGCCAAGACACGGGTATTAACCAACATTAGCTTATGACACACATGAAGGCAACCGGAGGTAACATTATTTGGGATACAATAATTTTGCTAGTCCATGTGAAAATTTACAACTTCAAATTGCAAATCGGCAATTAGTAGGGAGACTTAAGATATGACATAAGAATACTAGTTCACTAATACTAACAAATAATATAATGAAAGTAGATCGCTCGTCGGACGGGTCATGCTACTATTTATATACGTGAATTTTTATTGGATATATATATGATTAATTTGGATTTTAAAAGGATATCTTTTTCCTAATAAAACAAAACCCCTAGTGGGGACTTTTTCATTTAAAAAATAATCAAATCATACCTTATTAAGTAATAAAAGTATTTTTATTATTATTTTTTTTAAATATATTTAATTAAGAAAACCTAAATACTTCTTTATTATACATGTTTGGTTTTGTCTAAATGAAGAATATGTCAAAAGGTAATCTTTTTCCTAATAAAATATGATACTAGAGAAGTTGGAGCAACTGTTGCAAAAGATGTAGTGTTTAAGATTATTTTAACTGTTTGTTGTTGTACATGAACAATTTAGTTTTCTTTTTTATTTCTTTTGTTCCTTAGAAAACGTCGGAAGAAGGGACAAGGTATTTGGCGATTTGGTTTGTAATTACGTTCCTCGGGTAGGGGTATGATCTGTCTACATTCTACCTCCCCCATACACTGCCACGGCGGGATTGGGTTTTGTTGTTGTTGTTGTTGTTGTTGTTGGTTTGTAATTACGTTGGCACAAGCAAGGTAAAGTTTGGTATGATGAGGAAGTGCGACAATTTATAAGTAGGTTGTGTTCGGATATTGTTGAGGATGTTGTTTGATACTGAGGATCAAGCTGCGTGGCATACTGCGATAATGAGCGGCAGGAGCATCATGTTGCACTTATTGCTCCTACACGAATAGCCGAGGGATGCTTAAAGGTATACTAAAAATTGGTGCAATTCACTTTTTGTTGTCCATTTGATTAGCTAACGCAATATTGGTTGAAACATTTGTGCTTTTTAAGTTGTGTAAATAGATGTTTATTGCATATCATGGTGATGTGCATGTTAAACTCAAGTTGTATTGGTTAACATAAACTTAATTTAAAGTGCTTATGATAATAGGAGATGTCCCTGAGCTAAAGGCCCAATGGTTCTACAATTACTTGGAGGATTCTTTTTTTTTTTTTTTTTTTTTTTTCCTTCAATTTGACTTGCAGAGAGGTATAATAGTTACTTCTCAAATATATATTTATTCACTTGATATTGACTATTGTCACGAGACTACTATAGAGTTGGTTAATATTTGATTTTTGATGAGTAAATCATAAAGGGGATAATCGGACCGCTTTTCATCCCATCAAGAGCTAGATCCACTCCCAACTATACTTGGGCCTCAAGTATCGGTGCAAAGTCATCTTTGGTTGGTACCATAAGAATTCCTAATGAGCTTCAGAACCTTGCCAACTTAGTAAGTTTGGACCTTTACCTGAATAAGCTAGAGGGTGTCATTCCAGACACTTTAGGCAAGCTCCATACGTGTTCTCGTACTTTAGTTTTTATTTTATGATCACAGTCGTAAACAATTACACTTAGAGCCGGTAGTTCAACCCATTCATGATAAAAGGGTTGGTTTATACTTCGGCTTTCGTGGTCATACTATGAACTTTTGAAATTTAGCTAATATGTCACCTGAAGTGTATTCAAATTACTTGAATCCTTCTGGATCGTTATATTTCAAGTCGGGTTACCATTGCAATAATATACTTTTTTAAGTCGGCATTATTGAGTTCCGTAATTTTAGAGGGTATTTGGGATTTTGCTTATCTGAAGGCTTACATAACAATTTCGAATAAGCAAATAGCCCTTTCTTTTGTCAAATAAAGTGTTATTAATCGTTTACTGAAAACGTATGTACTAAACGATTACGTGATGTGGTGTATCCTTCTTTGCCACTTATGACATATGTGGGGTTTAAGACAATGATGCGGTTTAAGACATTTGTTGGAAATGCTCATTTATCGGTAGGAGTAGGTTTGATTGTTGCTGCTAGCATAATTGGAAGGACTGCTGAAGCTGATTTTGGGATGGTGATGGTGGATGTGCTGCTTGCTATACATACAGCTTTAGTAAAAGTAACTTCAAAACATACTTTCGGATGACAAATATTTTTGTCTGGTTTGTTTATTTTGTAATTCATAGTTTTAAAATTTTCTGTATAACAATGACATGTTGTACACAAATTTTAAAAGTACAGATTATAATATGGACAGATGCAAAGTAAGGTTGGTATATTATGCAAAATCATGTTCACGCACTGGACATGGACACCCATTAGTTGTTTATATTTGACGTTTTGGGTTGATTTCCAGGTGGTTTTGTTGCTTGCTCACTTGAAGGAAGCATGGTGACGACACGCACACAAGAAACTGCAGATTTATGGTAACCCGTCAATCAAAACACCAAATATTCTTCTAGGTTAATTGCCTCCTCCTGCTTTCTTTATGCCTCTCAGAATTGTACATGAAAGTTGAGAGGATCCCAAACACCTCATTATTCATCTTTACCTTAAGAAACATGTGTGTGAAATCATAGTTTGGTATCCAACAGAAGGATTCGAGAGGCAAGCATCACGGATATGCCTGAAATATTAAAAGCTGTTCTATCACAAGAAATTGGGTATTGTGACAAAGGTGTTGAAGCATCCTAGGTAGTCACGAAACAAGAGCATGGTTCCAGAGGTCGATACAGACAAGTTCATCTCCAAATCAGTAATAAGGAAAATGGCTCACATTCAGAAGCGTGATGATACAGTTGCCACAGATCGTGATGACATCTATACAACTGAGGGGTTCGTTTAGTATTGTAAATTAATTTTATTATTGTAAATACATAAATTCTCTATGGTTTAGTTAAAATAGAACTCAAACGGAATAGATTATTGTTTAAAGTTTTTTTCTCAAGAGTAGCGGGAACAGGGGCGAGGGTGAGGCAAGAGTTGAATGTCAATGGTTAATTCATAAGAAAGTTAATCATTTACTAGTGTACTGTCTTAAATTTTTAGAAATTATAATAGCAGAAATTGCATGATTCTCCTAAAACCCCACTTTTGAATCCCATTATACCAAAGAGGATTGCTACATCCACATACATTTTACAAAAACAAATCCACATAAACGAGGTGGCAACATGTGATTAGTGTGATGAAAGAGAAGAGGGAAAAAGTGTATCAAAATACACCAATCACATGTTGGCACCTCCTTGTGTGGATTCGTTTTTTTAAAATGTATGTGGATGTAGCGATCCAAACACAGACTTAACACAAAAACCAATTAAGAAAAAATATATAAAAAATAAAAAGCTGCTTTTTGCGCAAGTGAGTGGCNATACTTTGGTTTTTATTTGATGATCACAGTCGTAAACATTACACTTAGAGCCGGCAGTTCAACCCATTCATGATAAACGGGTTGGGTTATACTTCGGCTTTCGTGGTCATACTATGAACTTTTGAAATTTAGCTAATATGTCACCTGAAGTGTATTCAAATTACTTGAATCCTTCTGGATCGTTATATTTCAAGTCAGGTTACCATTGCAATAATATACTTTTTTAAGTCGGCATTATTGAGTTCCGTAGTTTTAGAGGGTATTTGGGATTTTGCTTATCTGAAGGCTTACATAACAATTTCGAATAAGCAAGTAGCCCTTTCTTTTGTCAAATAAAGTGTTATTAATCGTTAACTGAAAACGTATGTACTAAACGATTACGTGATGTGGTGTATCCTTCTTTGCCACTTATGACATATGTGGGGTTTTATGAACAGGTGGGTGGTGAGCTTACTGATTTCATTATCGTGCTCAGAAACAATGATGCGGTTTAAGACATTTGTTGGAAATGCACATTTATCGGTAGGAGTAGGTTTGAGTGTTGCTGCTAGCATAATTGGAAGGACTGCTGAAGCTGATTTCGGGCTGGTGATGGTGGATGTGCTGCTTGCTATACATACAGCTCTAGTAAAGCTGTAAAGGTAACTTCAAAACATACTTTCGGATGACAAATATTTTTGTCCTGTTTGTTTATTTTGTAATTCATATTTTTGAAATTTTTTGTATAACAAT
The DNA here is from genome assembly GCA_014162995.1 of Artemisia annua. Classification (NCBI taxonomy): domain Eukaryota; kingdom Viridiplantae; phylum Streptophyta; class Magnoliopsida; order Asterales; family Asteraceae; genus Artemisia; species Artemisia annua. Next base: position 178,263 of record LBNU01007337.1, read on the forward strand.
GACATTTTGTACACAAATTTAAAAAGTACAGATTATAATATGGACAGATGCAAAGTAAGGTTGGTATATTATGCAAAATCATGTTCACGCACTGGACTTGGACACCCATTAGTTGTTTATATTTGACGTTTTGGGTTGATTTCCAGGTGGTTTTGTTGCTTGCTCACTTGAAGAAAGCATGGTGACGACACGCACACAAGAAACTGCAGATTTATGGTAACCCGTCGATCAAAACACCAGATATTCTTCTAGGTTAATTGCCTCCTCCTGCTTTCTTTATGCCTCTCAGAATTGTACATGAAAGTTGAGAGGATCCCAAACACCTCATTATTCATCTTTACCTTAAGAAACATGTGTGTTGAAATCATATTTTGGTATCCAACAGAAGGATTCGAGAGGCAAGCATCACGGATACGCCTGAAATATTAAAAGCTGTTCTATCACAAGAAATTGGGTATTGAGACAAAGGTGTTGAAGCATCCTAGGTAGTCATGAAACTAGAGCATGGTTCCAGAGGTCGATACAGACAAGTTCATCTCCAAATCAGTAATAAGGAAAATGGCTCACATTCAGAAGCGTGATGATACAGTGCCACAGATCGTGGTGACATCTATACAACTGAGGGGTTCGTTTAGTATTGTAAATTAATTTTATTATTGTAAATACTTAAATTCTCTATGGTTTAGTTAAAATAGAACTCAAACGGAATAGATTATTGTTTAAAGTTTTTTTCTCAAGAGTAGCGGGAACAGGGGCGAGGGAGAGGCAAGAGTTGAATGTCAATGGTACTTTCGGACAAAATAACAAACACATTCGGTTGATGGAGTTGCCAGAAACAAACGTAAATGGCTAATTCATAAGAAAGTTAATCATTTACTAGTGTAGTGTCTTAAATTTTTAGAAATTATACTAGCAGAAATTGCATGATTCTCCTAAAACCCCACTTTTGAATCCCATTATACCAAAGAGGATTGCTACATCCAATTAAGAAAAAATATATAAAAAATAAAAAGCTGCTTTTTGCGCAAGTGAGTAGCATCACTCACTCAACTCAATGGCGCAAGGAAGAGGAAGAGGGGAGAGGGGGTATATGGTAGTTTGGCTTTGGCTCAAGGCAAAGATATGCCACGTGAGATTGGCCCGACTCAACAGTGACTGCACCAACTGGTAATAGTCACGGGTCATCTTGACTTGGAAGAGTCGCTGAATGACGCAAGTTATGGTTCGAGATAAGGTCATTTAGAAGTCATAGTCCGATTTGCTTTGTTTTAAGCGTAATTTAATCAGCTTGTGAGGATCCATTCATGACGAGTAACAGTTGGACAACTCTGACATTTACAAACTAGCTCAGTTTGAATATATAATAACTAGCTCACTTTAGTAGTTTAGTTTGTGAAAATAGTAGATATTTAGTAAATGCAACAAATAGATACCTGGATTAACAATGCTCGCTGCTGGCCTTGTCTTCGGATCAATTTGTTTTGTCACTCGTCTCACAAGGTTGCCAATATGCCCACACAACGTTAGACAAATTTAGGTTATATTGCACAACCTCCTACATACTGAACATTACAAATGAATATGAACTAAGCATAAGAGGCCTATAAGAAAGACTAAATTGACTCACAAACGTGAAAACAAGAAGTACACAGAATTGGGTGAGAGAAAAAGAATATAATGAATACGGGGAATGCTGGCGAGGGAGGTGAACAAGACAACTAAAGGAAAGAAGTGAGAAAAGATGTTCACATATGTGTATAATTAATTGAGTCTGTCATGTGTCCATTTGATATATTTGTATTTGCCTTAATATGGGTCAGTTTTGAGTTTTGTTAAGTATTAGACTACTTAGTTTTAGCTATATATTAGCTATGAGATTAGCTAGAGATAAGCGTGCATTTATGGGTGATTACCATTTACCCTAAATAGCCTATATGTATCCTCTATATGTATGGTCTTATTGTATCAATAATATTCACAGAAAACATTCAAAACCATACGACTTACATGCTATCAGAGGGTAACGATCCTCTAAACCCTTAAAACAGCCGCCACTCTAATTTTTCCGGCCGTCAGCTTCGGCCGGTGGTCCGGAGCTCGAATATCCAAATCTCACATCTCCATTTTTTTTTTCCTGCTGTTGTTTCCATTCCTCATACCCACGTACATCCATTATTTTCCCATAACATCCCATACAATATATATCCATAATATATTATAAAGTATCAATCCACAATCTCCTTTGTTTTTCTTTCTAACAGTTCCACACAAGTTCCACACAATTACATACATCACCATGGTTAACAAAGAAACTCTTCATCCTCCCATCTTTATTATCTCGCTGCATGTTTGTTCCATAAATAAACAACCGTCATTTGTCATCTTCCCACGTTTGTCACCATAAAAAAATAAATAAATAAATCAATAATGATGGATCTTTATGTTTTTCTAGGGAAAAACACGCCCCGTTTGTTCGGAAGGTTCTTTGGGGGTTGAAGTTTTAGAACCAACTTTCGTTTTATAAGCTTTTCATTTGATGTTGAAGCATGAGTCGTTTTAGTTGTAATTTTTTTAGTTGTAGGGGATACTTTGGGTTATCCCGTTTGTTTAGGATACTTTGGTTTATCCTATTTGGTAAGGGATACTTTGGTTTATCCCATTTGGTCAGGATACTTTGGTTTATCCTGTTTGGTCCGGATACTTTGGTTTATCCGGTTTTTTTCGTGTTTATCTCTGCTGCTGCTTGAAGATGTGCTTCCGCTTGCTGTCGAATGTCTTCTTCAACAATTATTTATTAGTTTTACTTTATTGTTTATTAGCTTATATGTATCCTCCAGTCCGAGCTTTCGCGATTTCGCCGCTCGAACTGCGGGGGAGTGTTAGCTGTATATTAGCTATGAGATTAGCTAGAGATAAGCGTGCATTTATGGGTGATTACCATTTACCCTAAATAGCCTATATGTATCCTCTATATGTATGGTCTTATTGTATCAATAATATTCACAGAAAACATTCAAAACCATACGACTTACACTTAGTTATCAAGGTCATTTTGTCAAGACTCAACAAGTAGAAGGGGAACCATTTAGCCATTTCTGCCTTTTGTTAATCATTCCACATGAAATGGTTATGAGCCATGGTTGTGTGTAAGCTACTCCACATGTGCATATAAGAAAGCAAATGTGCGTAATGGTTGAATCATGAACAGATTACACATTTATACTCTTCTTTTCTCTCTCTTAGGTTTGGCTGTTTGAGTCATTTGGTAAGTCTTACTACTGTTTATATTACTTTACAAAAAACAAAAAACAAAAATTAAACTATTTTTTTAATAGATAAAAATACATTATTAAAAAATTTAGAAAAAAACTCGTGCGTGCACGAGCATTATAACTAGTAATGATATATATCAAATTCTCCCTAATAAAGGGAATTAAGCATTAAATACTAATTTGCAACTAGTATTGTGTTTACTTTTCATGAGGTGAGATCCATGACAAACCACCCTTATCTAAAGAACAAATCAAAGCATCTCATCCATTCATCCTCCATTCATCCAACGGATGAGATCAAATCAGAAAATACAAAACAAGGGCAAATAAGTAATTCCACCTCTAACCAATAAAAGCAAAAAATATCTTCCACTATACCATTCAAAACCCTACTTTCTCTCTCATAAACACACACACACACCGGCACCACTTCGTCTCTCATAAAACCAAAACAATCGATTTATCTTTGTAAAAGTAAAACATGAATTAGTTTGTTATATTGACAAACTTGGGTCCAGCACGAAAAACTATAATCAATGTTTTTTCAAGTTAAAAGCTAGTAATTATTAACATTCAAGAGAACCGGCCAATAAGAACAAAGCGGACTATTTTCTTGGAAATAGAAATTGGGGAGCGTTAACATCGACCGATAACTGGCGAGCACCGAATAATCAACCAAGGAGGAAGCTTGGCAAGGTCAACTTTGGTTGCTTCTTAATAGGAGTAGATGGACCTTCGATAGCCTCCATCATTTCTTTATAGTGCATTCGTTTACACCAACAATTCCAGTTGAAATACCCACAATTGGTGCATGTATTTGATGCCCACAATGCTTGCTCTTGCTTCATTGATTGGATAAACTTCCCATCGTTTAGTTTAGCTGATTTTGTAAACCAAAAAAAGATTAATATAAATAGCACGAGAGAACAACATACTGAAAGAAAACAAAAAGGTAAAATTCATCATACCATCATCCCAAAGATCAGCTGGTGAAAAACCTGGCATCGAGAGTAATATGGACCGTGCCTTGCGGGTTTCTTCTTTCCGATGTTCTAAAAAGTCTACAAGCAATTCACCCATTTATACGTATTATTTTTATCTATGAGAAAATTAATAAATACATTATTAATGACAACTAGACACACTAATAAAGATACGCCAATATGCCAACAACAAAAAGAAGTAAAGAAAATCAGTTGTAACTACCCAAAATTGAACAACAGTTTGATTTAATATTATTTATATCAATAGTTGGTATTTGAAATTAACAATCATTAAAAGGTGAATACAAATATACGTTGAAGAAGAAAGCATACTGAAAAGAAAGAAAAGAAGGTCCATAAAAATTACCATCACAAAGATTCTTCTTTTTCTGGTTGTCATGATTAGACGATGACAACTTTTGAAGTTGGTTTGATTCTGTATGTAGAACTGAAGAAAAAATCAATTTCAATCATTATTTTCAGTAATTCCTACAATCAGCATACAAATTTGTGACGATATATGTGCACGAGATTGTAATCATTTCTTAAGATTCAACTTCTTAATATCACAACTCAACTCTAAAACTACGACTGCGCTATGATCAAACAAAGACATCATTGCGTAAAAATTCAGTAGACTAAGGTAAATCATTGACCTCCAAACCCACCAAAAACACTATCACTAAGGGCAATCACTTGTTAGAAGACATGAAACGGGCTTTAAACCAACCGCGACCACGACCCTTTTGACACACAATGTCAACATATTGACGTTGAAATCGAACCCGAAACTCGAGATCTAGACTATGACCCACTACCTGAACCTGCAAATTAAGATCTGAACCACAACCGGCACCAAAATGATATCCGAACCATGCATACAAGAAGAAACAAAAAGGATAACAAGATAAAAGGGTGGGCCTCCGAACAGCTGGCCAAAGCCGGCGTTCGGAGGTGGGGGTTGGGGTTGAGAAAAAGAGGTAGGGTATATAGGGTTTGTTTGGAAGAGAGAAGAAAATAACAGTTTGTAAACCGTTAGAATTATTACCGACAACTAGACAAACTAATAGAGATACGCCAATATGCCAACAACAAAAAGGTAAAACAATCATTTGTAACTAACCAAAAACAACTAAAGTTTGATTTAATATCATATATATTAATAGTTGGTATTTCAAACTAATAACAATGAGATAATATCAAAAGTACCATCACCATCAAGATTCTTCTTCTGGTCGTGATGATTAGCCCATGACAACTTCTGGAGTTGATTTGATTCTGCAAGTTGATTTGTAGATTAAACACAAAGTTCAACTTAACAATCATTTCAGGATTCTTACAAGTAGCATAAAATTTTATAATTGTTTCTGAGTAAGAAAGTTGAGTTCAGGGCCACTTCTATTAGTATAAAGGGTTGTTTTAAGACCAAAAGATATATTAAAACAAGTTTATGACACCCTTGATACTATAGTATAAAAGCGGTGAGCGACTTGTTTTGTAGCTCACTTCCATAAAAATGGCAAAATATATAAATCAACATGGAACAAAAAAGAGGTAACGTACCATCAAAGTCAACAGCATCGACGTTCTTCATATGATATTGAGGAGTAGAGGCAACATCCATCTTTTCAATTGGTTTGATTCTATATGCAAGAATTGAAATGAATGGAAATTCTTATTGTATCCAAGAAATTAGTAGCAACGAAATAAATTAAGGGGCAATTCCATGTATACCCAACTTAATTAAACCTCATAATTCCATATTTCCCCAACACATACTTAAAGCATTGTACATGGGCACTAAAAACTTGTGTTTTGTGTAAATATGGAATTTTGATAATTAAGTTGGGTAAATATGGAATTATCCCGTAAATTATTGATAATAGAGATACCAACCACTTATTATCTAAACGANGATAAAAATTACCATCACAAAGATTCTTCTTTTTCTGGTTGTCATGATTAGACGATGACAACTTTTGAAGTTGGTTTGATTCTGTATGTAGAACTGAAGAAAAAAATCAATTTCAATCATTATTTTCAGTAATTCCTACAATCAGCATACAAATTTGTTCTTATTCAGAAACAATTATAAAATTTTATGCTACTTGTAAGAATCCTGAAAATGATGTTAAGTTGAACTTTGTGTTTAATCTGCAAATCAACATGCAGAATCAAATCAACTCCAGAAGTTGTCATGGTCTAATCATCACGACCAGAAGAAGAATCTTGATGGTGATGGTACTTTTGATATTATCTCATTGTTATTAATTTGAAATACCAACTATTAATATATATGATATTAAATCAAACTTTAGTTGTTTTTGGTTAGTTACAAATGATTGTTTTACCTTTTTGTTGTTGGCATATTGGCGTATCTCTATTAGTTTGTCTAGTTGTCGGTAATAATTCTAACGGTTTACAAACTGTTATTTTCTTCTCTCTTCCAAACAAACCCTATATACCCTACCTCTTTTTCTCAACCCCCACCCCCACCTCCGAACGCCGGCTTTGGTTCGGAGGCCCACCCTTTTATCTTGTTATCCTTTTTTGTTTCTTCTTGTATGCATGGTTCGGATATCATTTTGGTGCTGGTTGTGGTTCAGATCTTAATTTGCAGGTTCAGGTAGTGGGTCATAGTCTAGATCTCGAGTTTCGGGTTCGATTTCAACGTCAATATGTTGACATTGTGTGTCAAAAGGGTCGTGGTCGCGGTTGGTTTAAAGCCCGTTTCATGTCTTCTAACAAGTGATTGCCCTTAGTAATAGTGTTTTTGGTGGGTTTGGAGGTCAATGATTTACCTTAGTCTACTGAATTTTTACGCAATGATGTCTTTGTTTGATCATAGCGTAGTCGTAGTTTTAGAGTTGAGTTGTGATATTAAGAAGTTGAATCTTAAGAAATGATTACAATCTCGTGCACATATATCGTCAAGTTGAGTTCAGGGCCACTTCTATTAGTATAAAGGGTTGTTTTAAGACCAAAAGATATATTAAAACAAGTTTATGACACCCTTGATACTATAGTATAAAAGCGGTGAGCGACTTGTTTTGTAGCTCACTTCCATAAAAATGGCAAAATATATAAATCAACATGGAACAAAAAAGAGGTAACGTACCATCAAAGTCAACAGCATCGACGTTCTTCATATGATATTGAGGAGTAGAGGCAACATCCATCTTTTCAAGTGGTTTGATTCTATATGCAAGAATTGAAATGAATGGAAATTCTTTTTGTATCCAAGAAATTAGTAGCAACGAAATAAATTATGGGGCAATTCCATGTATACCCAACTTAATTAAACCTCATAATTCCATATTTCCCCAACACATACATAAAGCACTGTACATGTGCACTAAAAACTTGTGTTTTGTGTAAATATGGAATTTTGATAATTAAGTTGGGTAAATATGGAATTATCCCCTAAATTATTGATAATAGAGATACCAACCACTTATTATCTAAATGAACAGTAAAATCCCAATACAGTGGCAAATTACATTGCAGATTCAGTAGAAAAGTTATGTAATAACAATAACAGTAATTTTCAGCTAGTAAATGTGTATTACAGTAATTTGCTAAAATATAAACTTGGGGGTTTCAACTATTGTTTATGGTATATTGGTGATTTATAATATACTAATGTTTTACATCATACATAACATAGGCTACAATACTTGTGTATCAAAAGATCACAAAGAAGTAGAAGCAGTTTGTTAGCAAACATTTTATCTTTTGTGGGCCGTTTGATTTCGAATTAATATATATACATGATTATGCTTTTCGGACAGCATACAAAACAAACAATAATTATTAATTACTCTTTGGGATGCAAGGTTTCATTATCTTTCCCATTAACTTGTCATTGAAAACAGAATTGGATGTTCTGAAAATTTTTGTTAATGTTATTTAAGGAAATTTTGTGGCTCAAAATGCATACTTTGGAAGCCGATTGTTTATATAAATGCTGATTTAGAAGATATTCATGACTTCAGGGAAAGGTTCTTACATAAATACATCTTTTTCGATTATTCGATTTTTTCTTGCATGTATTTTGATATAGGAATAACAACAATCCAGGCTTCTAGAAAGGACCTGTTCAAATGCCACTTCTATTTATAAGTTTGCCTAGACTTACATGTCATTCGATCCACTCAACTCAAGACAAATTTGTTAAAAAGTGTTGACCAGCTTCAAGATATGTTAAAAAAAAACAACTTTCATCTTCAAGTACAAGACCACAACCGAGCATAACAATTAAGGTTTGCAGGAACATATGACATATCAGCATCATAGAAGGCTAAACATAAGCACGATTAATCTATCAACATGGTTGCCAAACACATGATAAGCAAAAACTTAGAAAGAAAGAAAGATAAGATGCAGCATTGCGCAACTTTATCAACGATAGTTACTAAGCTTGCGTTTACTTTTTACAGCTAACATCATATAAACAGTATCATAATAACAGGTAAACAAAATAAGATCTAATTAAATTGATCCAGACCTAAATCTTTTTCAAACAAGTTTACTTTTTCAAACCTAATCTAATAGAATTTGAAAACATATAAACAAAAGCAATCAATATAACATAAAAATAATAATCGATGATTACCTTGAACAAGAACTTTTTTTTTTTTTTTTTTTCCTTTTCTTTTTCTTTCCAAACGATACCCAGAAAACTTAAAGACGTCGAGGGTTCGCTATAAAAAGTATATATATAGAGAGAGAAAGAAGGTCGGTCGGTTACAGCAGCAAGGCTTATGGGCCTTTGGTCTTGTCCACCCCACGTACGGTTGTATCTTTTGGTGTTGGGCCAAAACTTGGTACCCTTTTTTCTTTAAATTCACAGGTTATCTATAATTTTTTTGAAATATTTAACTATAAACCCAACCCGATAAGAAATTAGGTTTTGTCGGGTTAACCTTTAAACTCTTTAGAGTGTTTCTTTATACAACCCTATAAATTTTATTTTTATTTTATTATTTTTTATTTATTTTTTGGCAAACATGAACAATTTTTATACAAAGGTGTTTGGCTATACATTCGAGACATATTTGTCATTAAAGAAAATTTTTAATTCACTTGGTACCCTTTTTTTGAAATTCACAAGTTATCTATAATTTTTTTAAATAGAATTTACTTGTGGCAATGACATTTTGAGTACTTCTATTAAAAAGACCTTTTATGAAGGTTAGGTCGGAATAGTGAATAAGCTGCATGCATATAGAGGTGATGAATTAAGAGGGTATCAATATCACTGGAAAAGAGACAACGTGATTAAAGTAGTGTTAAGTTGCATATTTGTAGTTTGTTTTATACTAGCAGGGTCCCCGCGCGTTGCAGCTGCGGTACCCTAAAATAAATTTTATGGGCGTAAAATATCTAGTAGCGTGTTCAAACAGTGTCACAGATCAAATATACATATGCATTCTACTCTTCACGTAGGACTTCTCGATACACAACGTTTTCGGGAATAATGGCGCAAGTTTCGTAATTTTTCGAGTCCGTTTGCTATGTCGAATGAGCCCAGAATCGTTTTTGTGAAAAGTTTAGCCGAATTGACATATATGGCCCCTCCGCCCCTATCTTACACAATCTACCCTCACTTTTCAATTTACATATCCACCCCTCCCCATTTAATATAAAAACATTTTATTTCATTTTTTAATTCATTTTACAACTAATAATAAAACACGCATTCCACCTACTCTCACTATCTCTCTTTAAACTCCCTCACCGGATCTTCATAATATCCGGCCAGCACCAGCAGAATCCGGCACCACCGTCGCTGGAATAATTTTTCCGGAGAGACCTTTTTCCCTCACAATCGATAGATCAACATATTTCTAGCATTTCTGGAGCTTATTAGCTCTCGAAGCACCGTGTAACACCATCCACGCGCCACCACCGCTACTACAGTCCGTACACCACCACCGCCGCACCTCCCCTCGCCACTTCTCTCTCCGTTTTGGTAACCCACGCGCCTTATTCTTTCCCCTTTACACCATTTTTTGCAAGCCCTAATTTTTACTTTTTAATAAAATCCAATTTATAATAATTTCGTTTGATAAAACCTTTAACTAAATGTTTTTAAACATGAAAAACCGTGTGGATCTTGTTTTTCTGTCGCGACTCGGTCAACTCAGAAGAACCACCGAGTCGACTCAGTGACTCGGTGTGGATTATAGTTTGATTGATTTCTTCTTTTCTTTTCTTTTTATTTCTTGTTTTTGTGATTGGTTTTGGATTCGGGTTTGTTTGGATGTGACTTGGACTGTTGGAACCGAGTGGGGCCAAGCCGTGACTCACGGGAGTCACGACGAGGCAAGCTGAAGAGATATGTATAGGGTTTGTCTAGGATTCAGATTTGTGGTTATGGTTGTATCTGATTTGATTTGGATATGGATTTGAATGTGGATTTTGGAGGGAAAAGTTTGCATTTATGGATGAGAATTATATAGAGGGTTGTACATTATGTTTAAATAATTGTAATATTAGGTGCAGGGGTGTTTTTAATGCTATTTAATGTAAATTGTAATATTTTAAGGCCATTGACTCTGATGAACTTTGATTGATTCCTAGTTACTGATAAAGTTGTTTTAAGTTAAAATGAAACTGATTTGAACTTCTTTAACTACTTATGCAGTGAAATGATAAGATNCTATAAATTTTATTTTTATTTTATTATTTATTTATTTATTTTTTGGCAAACATGAACAATTTTTATACAAAGGTGTTTGGCTATACATTCGAGACATTTGTCATCAAAGAAAATTTTTAATTCACTTGGTACCCTTTTTTTGAAATTCACAAGTTATCTATAATTTTTTTAAATAGAATTTACTTGTGGCAATGACATTTTGAGTACTTCTATTAAAAAGACCTTTTATGAAGGTTAGGTCGGAATAGTGAATAAGCTGCATGCATATAGAGGTGATGAATTAAGAGGGTATCAATATCACTGGATTTATGAGGACGAGACGAACACAGAATCCTTCGGTCACAGAAGTAGTCTTAATTCAGAAAATCTTTCCAACAAATTTCAAACAGACAGACAGATCTTTTCTTATCAGAATTCATAACTTCATATCTTATCCAGAACAGATCAAAAATCGATTCAACGATTACTTTCATGTAGCAGAATATCAAATGTACTTCTCAAAGTAATAGCAGAAACAGATTGAGTACGGAGAATCAAACGATAGGAAATTCTATTATGAGTTCTAAAATTCTTATCGAATGAACAACGGTCAATAAACATACAACAAGAATTCGAACATATCCAGATATCTAACGATGAAGACGGAGCATACGCATAGGTAGAATGAATTCTAAAAGACTCACTAATCACGGATAATCCTCAACAGATGCCAGAAAATTTCCTAAAGCTTCTCAGACACTCCTCGAGATATCCTATGATCACCATAAGTGCACGTTATATGATGTGAGTATTATCACGTTGGCCAGGCGTCATAATACTAACATCATATAAATATGCCCTTATGATGGCCACATTTTATCTCAAGTTGTGAATAAGCAACTATCATTACCATTGTCAATCTTCTTCATTATCATGTGGTGTCCTAATGAATATTAACGGAAAGAACCTAGGAAAACTTAATAACCACCAACGGATAACATTAGTAGACATAGTTTCATTATCAGAATGAATTGGAAAATTTCCTATACTTGTGATCGATTAATAACCTCCGATTTCTCATAGGAATAGAAAAGGTTTATGGAAAATCAAATAGTGACAAAGGAAAACTTAATATGCCCAGCATAAGCAAAAGAATTCACAGAACGTGTCAAACACATAGGGTTGTAAGAATCTTCCGAATGATCGGAAATATCAAACTGATTATCAACAATCAGAGATGGGAATCAGAATCAGAAGGTGAAACTTAAATGGTGTGAGGCTTAATCATGTAGTTCTCAAAACATTCTAAACTTACTAGGTTACTGAACCTTAGGTTGTGCATAACTTTCTAATCTCGGAAAGAATGATTTTATCGGGCTTAACTAAAGGCACAGGCACGAATCACAGTGATGCGGAAGCAATGCTACTTAAACCAATGTCCAAGTCTACCCAGTACTCACCGGTCGTGACTTAAGTTCATATAGGAAAGTCCTAAAGCAAATCTTTAAAGGTTGTTTCATAACTCCTATGGTGCAAAACTTAAAGGCCTAATACTCACAGGTCATAGCCTAAACTCTACGGGTTATGAATCCGCCGACCCCTATATATATATATATATATATATATATATATATATATATATATATATATATATATATATATATATATATTGGCAAACATGAACAATTTTTATACAAAGGTGTTTGGCTATACATTCGAGACATTTGTCATCAAAGAAAATTTTTAATTCACTTGGTACCCTTTTTTTGAAATTCACAAGTTATCTATAATTTTTTTAATCTGAATTTACTTGTGGCAATGACATTTTGAGTACTTCTATTAAAAAGACCTTTCATGAAGGTTGGGTCGGAATAGTGAATAAGATGCATGCATATAGAGGTGATCAATTAAGAGGGTATCAATATCACTGGAAAAGAGACAACGTGATTAAAATGGTGTTTTAAGTTGCATATTTGTAGTTTGTTTTATATTGTCTTCTAATTTGATAATTTATCATTACTTGGTTCTTTGCATTTTACATGAGGATTTATCATTATGCATTTAATTTATTGCTCAGAAGTTGATAGTTTCACACTTTGGTCACTAATTCTAATTTGAGGATTTATCATTACTTGGTTCTTAGCATTTACTTGAAAATAGATGCAATTAGAGTGAGGTTTTGCTTTATTTTTGAACAGGAACGGTCTAATTTTGGAAAAAGTTGCAATCACTTATAATGTATCTTTGAAGAGGAAGGGTGTAGAAGAACTCCCATAGCTCTTCAAGAGGCTATGAGCAAGTTCTCGAACCTAAGTTTGTTGATATAAAAAAGAGAAAAAGAAGTTGGTTTATAATATCTTTGCAAATACAAGGGAATGGTTGTATTGAACATAAGCATATTATTCAACCTATAAAAGAACATCAAACAACCCTAAAGGAAGAACACTGTGATTCTTATACACTGTTATTCTTATATGTAAGTTTTACTTTACCAGACCTTTAAATAGTTTGTCTTATAAATTCTTTTGCAAATAACTGAGCGGCTATTATTACTTTCAAAGAACTTTGGTTTATGTTTATTCAATATTTATGCTCTTTTCTCATTACGTAATTTCACAAGTTTCAACTATTTTTACAGGAAAAGGGAATGCATCTTTATGAAATGAAACAGATCAAACGTGAGTGTCAGTATATCACCCTTACACATGTTGGTTTTCAAGTGCCCTTGCTAGATCTTTTGCAGAAATTGGTTGTCTTTGTTCGGTTACACTTATATGCTTTAGCTGACTACGAATAGGATAGGCTGTTTTTTAAAAGGCATTCAGAAGCACTACCTTGTTTGTTTAAAGGGCTATTTAGGAACTTGATTTAAATGTGACTTTGATCTATTTACTTTGTTAATTATTTTTGTTTGATCGTCATGTTTGCGAATGCAGGAGATTAAGATTGTATCAGGAGAAGCTGGCCAAGTGCATAAATTTAAGCAACGGTTAGTAATATTCCGAATAGTAATATTTGAGTTTTAAGTTTGTGACTGCATGATATAGGAAGATGAAACTTTTTAGATTGTAGTTATGGAAAATGGAATCAACTTTCATGCCATCTTAAAGGGTGATTGGATGTGTCTTTTAAAGGGTGTGAGATTGTACTGGAAGTTGTAACAATCACCTTAAAGGGTAGGACCAAACTGTTTATTTGATCCCTAAAAAGTTAAAGGAACATTAGGTATATACTGCCCGATATCTTTGTTGTTTTTTGTTTATGATGGTGGTATCATCAGGTTCTACTAATAGAGTGAAAATTAATTTTTAAATGGTTAAAAGACCTATCAGTCGCGCTGATATAAGGCATTCAATATGTATTGGATTGAACCCGAACCCGATAAACCTCAAAATATGTAACCATAAACCCAACCCTTTAAGAATTTAGGTTTTGTCAGGTTAACCTGATAAACCTTTTATAGTGTTTCTTGAAATGAAGTTAATAATTGTCATCAATAGTACGTAAAGGAGTTGAGTTAACAATTTTATAAGATGCTATTTATGGTTTGAGTTTTAAATATGATAATTTGTGATCAACCTTTTAAACTATTACATGTAGTGTTTTTTTGATTAAATAAACTATCTTATGCAAATGGCATGCAAACACTGTCATTAAACAAACTATTATAGTTGACATTTACCAATTAAATGATATTTCCAGTTGTTTTACTACAACTTCTCCAAAAATCTCATATTACTTGCACATGCAAACATTTATATGGGTCAATTCCAAAAAGAACAACGGTCAATTGGTGACAAAAGAGTCAAGTAATAGTTCAAAAGTCGACGACTCGAATATTGGTGTAAAATACATAACCATGCTATTAAAAAATCTGATGTGGTACGCGTTTACATTTGTGTACTTTATATCTTGGATGTGTACTATAACTATAGTGAGTTCCATGATTGGTGTGTGGATGTTGGTGATGCTGGAGTTACGAGTTTAGCGTATGAGTGTCGAGATGTTTATGCTTGGAAAGCTTGTGTGATTATGTTCTTATAGCAGGTAGGTAAGTATACAGTTCACATTTAAATGTCAAACTTAAATAGGTCATTGTGTGACTGCAAAGCTCTCATGAATTCTTCCTTATCTGAAATCTGATGTTGAACATATTCAATTGACCCACCGTAACCGACAATTGTAAGAAGTACTATTAGGCGCTATGAGTGGTTAGTATGAAATAAATGTGTCTTTCTAATTGCTTTATACATGTAACATTATTCTACTTGACTGCCAAAGGAACTTTGCAACAGATGCTTTCTTTATTTTTTGTTTCTCACACAACTTATTATGTTGTGGTTACCTATACATATGTTGGTATATTACATCCTTATAAAGTTAATTATAGAGGTCAAGAGTATGACATCACATTATTGGAAGTATAATTTTCCGGCTTGTCCATTAATCAATACAAATTACAATATATAAAATTCTTGAAGAGTATTCTAGATACCAGGCTAGGCCCATCAATAATAACTAACCAATAAAGCCCAAGGCTTTCCTAAGCAAATAATCGTCTAACACTCCCCCGCAGTTTGAGCGGGAGAGGATCGGACACTCAAACTGTTACGAAACTCTTCAAAAAGTGCAGAAGGCAACCCCTTCGTGAAAATGTCAGCATACTGGTAATGTGATGGCACATGAAGAACACGAACCTGACCCCGAGCAACCATGTTACGAACAAAATGTATATCTATCTCAATGTGTTTAGTCCGCTGATGTTGAACAGGGTTAACATTCAAGTAAATGGCACTAACATTATCACAGTAGACAAGAGTGGCAGAGAGTAATGGTGTATGAAGCTCGCGAAGAAGATTACGAAGCCAGGCAGTTTCAGCAACTGCATTAGCAACGCCTCTATACTCAGCTTCAGTACTCGACCTAGAGAGAGTATGTTGCCTTTTGGATGACCACGAGAGAAGATTATCCCCCAAGAAAACACAATAACCTGATGTAGAACGCCTAGTAGTAGGGCAACCAGCCCAATCAGCATCTGAATAAGCAACAAGAGAACCTGTGGTGGAGGCATAAAGTTGGAGCCCAAAGTCCAACGTGCCACGAACATATCGAAGAACTCTCTTGAGAGCTGCAAAATGAGGCTCTCGAGGATCATGCATATGAAGGCAAACCTGTTGCACCGCATATGAGATATCTGGACGAGTAAATGTGAGATACTGCAAACCACCTGCAAGACTGCGATATAGAGTAGGATCAGAAATGGGATCCCCATCAGAACCAAGCTTGGATTCTGTGTCAACCGGCGTCCGAGTTGGATTACAATTAGCCATATGTGCCCTGTCCAAAAGCGCCAAAGCATATTTTTTCTGCAAGAGAAACATGCCTGTAGAGTCACGAGTAACAGAAATCCCCAAGAAGTAATTAAGTGCCCCTAAATCAGTCATATCAAACTCCTTATGAAGAGAGGAGATAATACGCTGAAGTAAATCTATAGATGAGGCCATCAATGCAATATCATCAACATAAATCAATAAATATGCAATCTCTGAACCATGCTGAAAGATGAACAAGGACGAGTCACAACGACTCGACGAGAAACCAACCCTGAGAGCATAACCTGCAAAGCGTTGAAACCAAGCACGGGGTGCTTGTTTCAATCCATATAAAGATCTCTGTAATTGGCACACGTGATGGGGAAACCGAGCATCCACAAAACCGGGTGGTTGATACATATGCACGGTCTCAGAAAGGTCTCCGTTAAGAAATGCATTCTTAACATCAAGCTGATGAATAGGCCAATTTCGAGACAACGCAAGACTAAGAACAGTACGAATGGTAGCCGGTTTAACAACCGGACTAAAAGTGTCATCACAATCAACACCAAGTTGTTGACTACGCCCGTTCGCCACCAAACGAGCCTTGTACCTGCTCAAAGTACCATCGGCATGATATTTATGCAGAAACAACCACATAGACCGGACCACGTTAACATTAGGTGGTCGCAGAACAAGAATCTAAGTATTGTTTTTAATTAACGCATTATATTCATCGTGCATAGCATCTCGCCAATTTGGATCAGATAAGCCAACATACGGAGACTTAGGAAGAGGAGAGACATGAGAGACATGACCATGAAAACGAGGATTGGGCTTGAATGTGCCAACTTGGGCACGCGTGACCATAGGATGAGTTCGGGTTGGGGGATTTTGGATGGTAGGTGGGGCCGTGTGAGGAGAAGCATTTTGTGGAGTTGGTTGGGTCGTCGATGTAGTGGTTGTTGGGTCGATTGGGGTGTTGGGCTCGTGATGAGACGGACTAGTAGTGATAGTAGGCTCGTGATGAGCTAGACTAGGAGCGGTAGGGGGCTCAGTATGAGCTGGTGGGTTTTGGGTATGATTGTGAATGATATGTTGGATGATAGGAGAGGGTATGTCATCTAAGAATGTGTAGGACGGTGGGTTTGACGGTGTGAAAGAGCCATACGGGAATTGAAGTTCATCAAATGTGACATGACGATAAAGGATTATTTTGTTGGTGGAAAGGTCAAGGCATCGATACCCACGGTGATAGGCAGGATATCCTAAAAAAATACAAGGAGTAGCATGTTGTGCAAGTTTGTGGGGTGAATTGAGGTGTGGGTAACAAAGGCAACCAAAAATACGCAAGCGTGAGTAATCAGGTTGTTTGTTAAATAGTTTGGTACATGGTACTTCATTTTGAATTGTGGAAGATGGGAGAAGGTTGAGTAAATAGGCAGCCATGTGTAATGCCTCAACCCAAAAAGTAGGCAGAAGGTGGGCTTGGAAGAGAAGGGTACGTATGACATTATTGATTGTACGTATCATCCGTTCCGACTTTCCATTTTGTTGGGAGGTTTTTGGGCAAGAAAATCGGATTTGAATGCCATTTTGGGCAAACAAGTTAACGATGTTGGTGTTATCAAACTCACCACCATGGTCACACTGAAAAGCCGCAATATCAAACTTAAATTGATTATTCACATAAGAACTCGAATGAATGAATTTTTGAAAAACTTCAGATTTATTACGTAAAGGATAAATCCATAAATAATGGGAATAATGATCAAGAAATAACACATAATATTTAAACCACCAGAGCTAACAATAGGAGAAGTCCAAATATCTGAGTGAACTATCTCGAAACAACGAGTAACAATAGAGTTTGAACTAGAAAATGGAAGTCTCACATGTTTGCCAAGCTGACACGCGTGACAAATATGTGAAGACTTCTCTTTATTACAAGAAATCAATTGACACAAGAGAATGTAGCACTTCTTCACCTGGATGTCCAAGGCGTTGGTGCCATGTACTGGGACTGACAGACAACAAAGCATGAGGAATAGCAGAAGGTTGGGTGACAGGGTAGAGATCTCCTGAGCTATCACATCTAAGGAGGATATGACGGGTTAAGAAATCTTTCACAGAGAAACCAAATGCATCGAATTCAACTGTACAATTGTTATCTCTAGTGAATTGACGAACAGAAATAAGATTTTTTATTATGTTAGGAGTGACAAGAACATTATGTAAATGCAAAGGACGATTAAGAGTAGGTAAGATGCTATGACCACTATTAGTAACAGGTATAGATTTCCCATCACCAACACATACCGATGGATATAAACATTTATTATAAACAGTACTTAAATTACTTGAATGTGAGTTTAAATGAGAAGACGCACCCGTATCCATATTCGATGTCGGATCTGTAGGTATCCTACTAGAGAGAGCATTAGTAGGCGTACTAAAAACTGTTGGGCCAAAAGAGTCCTGAGCCAATCTACGAGAAGGTACAATTGGTGTTATCCAATTGGGTCGTGACTTTTTTTTTGTTCCCTGCTCTAATGAAACGTGCCACCACAGTTAGAGGTGCAAGCTGAACCCGGTTTTTTAGAAAACCGGTATAAAAAACCGGACCCGGTTTTTTAGAAAACCGGTTTTAAGAAAACCGGACCCGGTTTTGTGTAACCGAACCGGTTACACCGGGTTTAGTTTTTCTCTTTCGACCGGTTTTTTACCGGGTTCAAACCCGGTTTTACCCGGTTTTAAAATAAAACCGGGTTTAACCGGTTTTATTTATTTATTTATTATTTATTTTTTTTAAATATATTAAAAAAAAAAAGTTACCGTTACAAAAAAACCCGGTTTTACCCGGTTTTACCCGGTTTTTTCTAAAAAATATAACCGTTTTTTTTAAAAAAAAAAAAAAAAAAAAAAAAAAAA
>LBNU01007337.1:199349-224869 GCA_014162995.1 Artemisia annua
AAATACAAAAATATCTAATCGGTAATTAAGGACGTTGAACCTTTTAATCAAAAAATCTATATATCTTACTCTTATTAGACATTTACAGTAATCAACGCTTGCTATATTGTTTTAATTTAACAAAATTCATTCATTTATAGTTTATAACTTAGTTAAATTAAGGGAAGTGGGATCGAATCGGATCGAGATCTTACGATTCTATGGTAAGATCGAGATCATACTTAAGATCCTATGCTTTTTAAGATCCTACGAAGGATCGACTCGTTTTTTTTTAACGGGATCGTAAGATCGGAAGATCTTAAGAGCTAGATCGAGATCTTAACAGCTATGCTTTAAACAATCATATAATAAGTAGCCACCAATCCCAAATGAAGACAATCAACGAACTTATCCACTAATACCAATGAATATTCCTTATTCGTATGTGTTTCCAATCAAAATCAATAACCAATTTTTCCTTTGAAACAAACAGCAGACTCTTTGGTGTCTAATATACTTGATTCGAAAAGAAGAAAAAAAAATAGAAGAAAGGCCCAGACGTGAGATTTGGAGGGGTAGAATTTGGGACGTGATTAGAGATAAGTTTGGAGAAAATTAAGGAGAGAATTATATGGCTCTGATTACCATATTGGAAGTATAATTTTCCGGCTTTGTCCATTAATCAATACAAATTACAATATATAGAATTCTTGAAGAGTATTCTAGATACCGGGCTAGGCCCATCAATAATAACTAACCAATAAAGCCCAAGGCTTTCCTAAGCAAATAATCGTCTAACACACATGAGCTCCAGCCAGGTCAAGCAAGTATCATTGGAGAAATGTTGATATGCAATTTGCAATCAGTTGTTTGGTGCTCAAGAAAATCCGGCTATGTTGTGCTAAGAGTAGAGCACCATCTAAGTCGACCAACCATCACACGAATACGTCTTTGTATTACAAAACTATAGTTGATTTTTACATATTTGTGATCAATCTATTTATTCAACTTTATTATTCACACATACCTGTTGCTCCATTGAACATTTTTTCTTCATATTCATTTATAATTGCTTAAGCATTTCATGTTATTTTTTTAAAGTTAGTCTTTTAAGTGTTGGTACCTATTTCTTATTACTTATTGTTTAGTATTTTAAGTGCGCGTTTATTTCTCAGTAGTTACATACCAAATTATTTATCGTGTCATTGACACATTACTTATTATTCTCTTTGAATAATAATGAAACTTTTTTTATACGTTTTTTTTGTTTGTTAATTTATTCACACCTGCAACTTCTTAATAATTAATTATTTTTAAATCCCCATGCATTAGATGATCCTCTCACTGTAAATGTTGCTACATACATTTGCTTGTGAAGATCATCAAATTTGGAGACGATGATGCATAGACGTTTTTATTATATTAATAGTTAGAAACACGATTGTTTATAGAACGAGGCCTGACGAACCCGTGCGATGCACCGGCTGGGTCATTGGTTGAATTTCTACGTGTTCTGTACGTAATGTTTTTGCAGATGTTTATATACTTTTTATCAAGTTTGCGTCAATGTTTGTATTATAAGTTTTATATATCGGAACATTTATCATGTCGTACTAAATAACTCACGTAAACAATAGATACTTTCGTAGATATTGATGTTAACACATTTTTTGTGGAAAGTAATTAAATATATCAATATAATTCAGACCCGTGCGATGCACAACCTGCATATTCATGTATCATTCTCATTTGTAAACTCAATATATATAGGATCATGCCATAATGCACATCTACAAAACTTATTTTCAATTACAAAAAGCAGAGATCATACATGAATATACGGCTTGCACACTCATTTCATCTCTAAACATAAGATAACTATAACCATGCTACATATTTAGCTTACCCATAAAAAAGTAATTGGTCCTTTTTTGTTTTGTAACCAATAGTAATCCTTATGATTATTCATCCTCTAGGCTGGTAATATAACCATCAATGACATTGCATATGCAAATAAAATAATGATTTCCTACATAGGGACAAACTCGATGTGCATAAGCTGGTTGAAAACCTTATCTATTTTGTCAAGTGAGTCTGTCATTTGCAGGAACCACCCTTTACTTGCCTCGCCTTCCACATATGTCGGCCAAGACAACCAATCACCAATATTTTTCACTTCATCACCAACAACGTTTTTGCTATATATCGTTAGATTTTCCCCGAGATCAATATTCTGGTCTCTTTTAGTCCATTTCTTGTCAAACATCTCAGAACCCACATGCTTCTTATCCACATCATTCCACAATGCTAACTGTAAATCCACTACATTTTCTTCATTACTTTGTGATATACGGCTCGCACCAGTAGCACCATCGTTACTATTATCAACCTCCATCCCTACAACATCTTTTCTTAATGTATCCAACAACTGTTTTCCAATTTTTTTAACTGTTTGAATTCATACGTGTTGGCCAAATAAACTCCTTTGGAGAAAATACCAACCATAATTTCTTTAACCAAATGTAGCATTCCTACCATTTTGGCTCTAAACCTGTGATTCCTTGGCAAAGATAATTGCTATATCATGAAATTACATGGTTCAACTCAACACCCCCATCAGGAAGGTTTTCGTTATCTACCATATCATCTTATATACCACTTTTAAATGTAAAAGTAATTGATCGATATATTGAGAGTAGCTTAAATGCAAAGATAATTGCTATTCTTCTTCCATGTAACAGCTACAGTCAATAAGTGCCTCAATGAATACGTGAACACTTCGTATGCCTCTCAATAAACACACTTGCACTTCGCAAGTAATTGATCAATAAATTGAGAGTAGCTTAATTGCAAAGATGATTGTTATTCTTCTTTCATACTTTATTGCATGGTTATGATTCATTGTATTAGAAGTTTCTCTTAGTTGTTAAAATCACTTTAAAAGCACCCTCCAAATCGGTATAAACACAAATGACATTGTCCTTTAATGATTCCAAAAACAAATAACAAAACTAATTTTTTTTGTTCGACTTTTTAATTTTCTTGAAAAAGTGATTGAGTATAAAAAATTATTGCCTAACAATGACATGGCGTATATGCTTATAACGTGGAAGTTTATTATATGACGAACATTCATTCATACTTTTTTATTTAATAGATTTTGAATTTTATATTTTAGCATGATCTTGATGATAAAAAGGTTAAAAAAATAGGACGTCAAAGAGTCAAAAAGATTAAACGCAAAAATATTAACATTCAAATCCATCCAACTATTGAGTGTCGCAATGGAATCATCAATAAAATTTATGATAATGAGACTGATTAGAGGATGATTCAGCTTCATATATTGTAGACAACCGAAACCTAAAGGACCGAACAGCCAACCGAGTTTGCCTCGATGAATATCTTTGCATTCCATTGGTTGAGCATGATTTCGACACTCCTAAGCTCGAAGACGATTGTTGTTGGCATCTTTCTTGTGAGGAAAGCTGATGAGACGAAAAGTATTACGCTTTTAGGGGGTCATTTAATCCCTAATTCGTATAAATGTGACAAATATTGCCCTAAATCGTTCCTTTTGTCATTTTAGGTACTTTTGAGAGGAATTCTGGAAAACATGCATATTCGGACGTTTATGGAGCATAAAAGTGAAGAAAATGACAAAGTCTCAAAAGATGATGATTTACAACCTGACGGCGTCAAAAGTCACAAGGTGACGCCGTCAGAAAGTCTTGACAAAAGAGTGGAAATCAATTATCAAATGACGGGCCAGAGAAAAATTGGGATTTAACACCTGACGCCGTCAGGTGTTAGGAAACGTAGGCCGTCAGGAGTAAAGTTAAATAGTGACGGCCCAGAAGGTTTTATAAGGTGACGGCGTCAGAAGTGGATCTAGGCCATCCGAGAAAACTATTGGCGGCGAGCTGACGGCGTCAGCCCTTATAACCTGACGCCGTCAGAGTGTAAAATCTATATATAGTTTTTTAATTTTCATTCATTAGTGTGGAACTTTGTGGAGAACTTTTAGGGCAAACCCTAAAGACGAATTTTCTGTACTTTTTAGGGTTTCCAACCCTTGGAACCCTCATGCTTAATTAAAGATAAGTCTTCACTTTAATTCAATCAGTATGTCTATGTGTTGGTTGATTATCTCTTTTGCTTGTCTTTTAATTAACACGTGTAGCTAAATTCTCTAGTGTTTGCTTAGATCTAATGAAACCTAACTATTAATTATTGGTTGATTGGTGTGTGTTGTTGTTTGTTGGGATGATTGTTCCATCAATGTTAGGCTAAAGAAAACTGGCCAACCTCCTTTATGGTAACGTGCTTGAACGTCTTGGGAAACATGTAGCCAAGGCATACTAGGCTATTAAGGTAGTATTTAACGCATGAGCCACTGTTTACAACCCCTATGGTTGTGCCGTGCATGGCATATGGCGAGATAAGAGCTCATAGAATTGGAGAGATATGTATGCCACTCCATGAGTTATTAAGAATACACCCTTCATCCACACAAGTAACACACATAACAATTAACCGATAAAAGATAGTTAGGGAGTAATGAAATCTAAGTAAACACAACTTTCTCCATATTGTTTTCACAACTACAATAGTTTAGATATTTATTTTATTTTAATTTGCATAAGTAGTAAACTTGGGTTAGTTGACTAGCAACTAATTCCGCCCTTCTTCCAAAACCGAGATTTTAATTGCTTTTCATATACAAAAAGAATCTTCCTTCCACCCTTAGACCTATTAGAGTAGCTTTTCTATCCTAACGAACACTATTCCCTGTGAGAGAACGATCAATCCCCCGTACTTACCACTATCCTATACTACATCGGTCAGGTACACTGCCTGGTGGGGTTGTAAGCCTCTTGAGATCCCTCGAGAGGTAAAACCTGTTGTAAGGTCACAAAACCACGCATCAAGTTTTTGGCGCCGCTGCCGGGGAATAGTTATTGTTTAGGTAGAATTTTTATTTCTTTAGGTCTACTCACTAGATTCCTTTCTAGTGAGATTTTTATTTTCTTTTTCTAGGATTTTCTTTAGTCTATCTTTTTCTTCGTGTTTTTGTTCGTAATCTTTACCATCCGCCATCATGGAAGGTGGTAACATCCTTGATCCCAACAACCTAATTCAACCAAACCACCCACCACAACCAAACCAACCTCCTAGACCCCGCACCTTAGGAGAGTATTCCCGACCTAGCCACCTTGGCTATCGAAACACCATTGAGCTCACTCAAGGAGCCAATGTCACTCCCTTGCGATCCGACACCATCCGGTTGGTGCAAAGCGGATGCGCATTCCATGGACTTCGTTCCGAAGATCCAAACCAACATCTCAAGGATTTCCTCAAAATCGTAGATTCCATAGACCTTGATGTTGCAACTCGAGAGACGACCCGATTGCGTCTCTTCCAATTCTCTCTACGGGACCAAGCTAGTCAATGGCTTGAGCGACTTCCCGCAGGATCCATCACCTCTTGGGACGATCTCACAACTCGTTTCCTTGCTCAATTTTTCCCACCGGGGAGAACTACCAAGCTAAGGAATGATATCTTGGCGTTCCAACAACGCCAAGGCGAAACCCTCTACGAGGCATGGACTCGATTCAAGGACTTACTCCAAAAAGTCCCTCATCATGGCATAGACCTTTGGCTCCAAGTCCAAATCTTCTATGACCACATCAATCTCCACACGAGGCAAACCATTGACCAAGCGGCCGGTGGCAAGCTACGTGATCTAAGTGCGGAACAATCATGGGATCTCCTAGAAGATCTTGCTCTATATGACAACGAAAGTTGGAATGATCCCCGTGATTTGAATAAAACGGTCAAGGCAATATCTTTGCCTTCGAATAATTCAAGCACTTCCGACCGTAGGATCATAGAACTTGAAGACCAAGTCAAGTTTCTCATGAAATCCTACGAAGCTCCTAAACCTTCAAGCCAAGTGAACAAAATCACTTCTTCGTGCGAATTATGTAGTGGTCCCCACGACACTCGTGATTGCATGGAACTCCCCGAACAAGCTTTTGCGGACTACGCATCCACGCGTACCGACGGAGCGGGAGATAAGTGGTACACTTTCAAACCCGAGCCAAACCCTTATGGAGATTCATACAACCCCTCATGGAAAAATCACCCCAACCTTAGGTGGAAGTCAAACCAAAACGCACCCCAAAACAATTCTTCCAACCCACCTAACCGGTTTCAACCCAACGGTAATTCCTCAAACCGTACCTTCAACAACAATCCTTCCAACAACTATGGTAGTACCAACAACTTTGAAGGATTGATGTCCAATTTTATGGCATCTCAAGAAGCTCGCATAGCTAAATTCACATCCGAATTCAATCAACAACAAGTAGAGATGACCAATAAAATTGACAACTTGTTGAAAGCCCTCAACAACCAAGTGCTATCACCCCCACAAAAGGACGCTAGAAACACCAATAGCGAACCACAAATCAAGGACCCCTCTTCATCCAAACATGTCCACTTCGTAAACGTTGTGACCATTAGACCAATTGATAGGAGTGAGAATGATAGTGAATCAAAGGATGAGAGTAAGGAATTAGAGGATGATAGGAAGGCTAAGGTTAGCGAAATAGAAGAAGTAGAGGAGGAGGATTACTTCAATAGGTTACCCACTAAGGAAGAGCGAGCATATCATAAGAATCTATTCGATGACTCCGAGACCCCATACATCCTAGGTAACCCAATTTTCAAGGTGGGCGATCCATCTAATCTCAACATACCATGCAACATCGGGCATTTGCATATTTGGAAAGCGTACATTGACCCTAGATCACCCATTAACATCATGACTAGAGCTCAATACAATTTGATAATGAAAAGTCAACTAGGGTATAGAGTGTTTCCCGATAAGGGATGGATTAGTAACTTCACGGGAAGAGTTAAAGGATTACCGGTTTATGTAGGAAACTTTACCTATGTCACCGACTTTGTGATTGTAGAAGATATCCGCCCAATAATCGATGCAAGTGTGACCCAAGTAGTCTTAGGCAAACCATTTATCGAGGTCTCTAGAATGACTCATGAACCTTCCTTAGGGATAGTCACATTTAAGGATGAGACCGATGAGGTGAACTACCAAATGCCGTATAAGATAGAGCAATACCAACACTTGTCAAACGTTGAGAAGGAGCTCAAACAAGCGGTTTACTATAGGAATGATGAGGATAGACGTAGGGGAGTAGACTATGTCATGAAAAGGATTTTCGGTTTCTATAAGGATTGTTTGAACTTAGGGCCCGAATACAAAACCGGAAAAGAGGATGACTTAGGAACCGAGACCAACGACGAAGTCACGTAACGTACGGTGACTTTGAGTCTAGCTACAAGACTCGTAAATAAAGAAAAGCGCTTCTTGGGAGGCAACCCATGCTTTGTTTGTTTTTGTGTGTTTATTTGATTTTATTTGTTTCCGTATGTAAGTTATATTTCTTGATTATTGATTCATGCTTCAAACTAAATTATGAAAATGCTTTATTTTGTTTTTAATTTCGTCTTAACTACATATAAAGGTATTTTGCAAAAGCTAAGTGTAAGGGAAATCTAAATCGGTTTATATAGAACGAATGAACATGAATCATAACAATGAAATTAGCTTACATATTAGTATTTGTTTGAGTCAAATGCTTGTATCGAGTCATAATGAATTTTTGCAGGAATTCCAGGAAGTAAGATCTAGTTTTTCCAGAATTTTTCCCGGAAGCTTAACATGAGAATTCTGTCAGAACTTTCTGACGGCGTCAGGCCTAACACCTGATGGCGTCAGGGTATAATTTTCTGCAAATTTTTGAAAGTTTTGTATTTTTCCGGAAAATTAAAATGTTTTGTCAATTATTTAACTTATTATCTCCAGGAATTCTGCAAAATATTCATTCCACAAGCATTATATCTTATTATGTAGATTTTACCGCCGATTTTACGCGAGGTTGACTTTTATCTTTTTCAGGATAACAGTTTATTTTGGACAAGAAGACGTTTATTATTTTGGAAGGGAAGCTTTGAACGTTCGTCTATCTTGGAAGAAGATCTAACCATGTTACTTCATTATCCACAACAAACGATTCAGGGGAGTATTTGATTTCATTCTTTCATCTTATTTACTTTTACGTCTTTTATTTGAACATTGGGGACAATGTTCGGTTTAAGTATAAGGGGGGTAAATGAAAGCACCGTTGAGAATATACCTATGCTTGATGTTTTGCTTTGTTTGATAGTAAATTTGTAATAAAACCAAGAAAAATATTTGTTAGGGCAATTTTAGCACCAATTTAAAATTTTTTACAACACTTAGAAGTGAAACCTTGATCTTAATGAGCGTCTCATGGATAGGAAATTGTATGACTAGCACAAAACCGTACCACTAAAAAATTTCCCACCCCAAATATGTGAGGTTCGCCCCTAGAATTGGTAGGAAAAGCATCCATCTTTGGTGCTATGATGTGAGTACTGGTAGTATTTAGATTCTAGAACTTGCGTTAGGACCATCTCAAATCCACAAGTGAGACTACATTCGTGTAGTTAAGATTTACTACATGATAAGAGGCATTAGGATTAACCCATTGTTTTACACCCGTATATTTGTTATAATTACATTGACTTCATTGGTCAAGTAATTCTCTCACACCCTTTGCGTTGTATCCATTTTTGGTACACAATACCCCTAGTACACCCTTCCGAGCCTATCCTTTCGTTTCAACTTTTGAGCATCTTACTCAAAGTGAGAATTTGTTTACACCCCACTAAATGTACACCCAAATCGCCTTAGCCTACCTTGTATGCACCCACCTTTGGTGCATTATTGTGAAAACATTTGTTAAACCCTTTGTTAATTATCCGGTCAATTACATGGTTGCTAAGTTAAGTCATATCCTTGTACATATTGTTTTGGGACGATTGGGACTCATGGGTAAAGTACTAGTGTAATGAAGTAATGGGGAAGAACAACATTATTACCCCCATACGTGCTAAATATTTAAAAAGTACTCCAAGTTTTTCGATTATCTTAATTCGAGTCATTAGAATAGTGATTGTAAAGTTATGTAAAGATTAGAGTGTAAGGGGAATGCAAATCCCTTATGATGTATTATTTTGGATGGTAGGGCAAGAGTATATGAAAAAAAAAATCAAAAAATCAAGAAAAATACAAAAAAATGTGAAAAAAAAGAAAGAAGAAAAACATACGGACTACCATCCCGTTTCCTTTTATGTTCCTTTTTAGTTTTTATTATTTCATTTTTAGACTAAGATTGAGTCGAGTCTTGACTTAAGCAACGATGTAGAGTGCATGTATTTGATCATGATAATTAGCTTGCCACCACTCAATACCCCTTATTCCAACCAAACCGTGTTATCATATCCCTACACCTTACGTTACAACCCTTTATAAAGACCTCTTTGATAGTTTATCTTAGGTGCTTACGCCTAGTGGAGGAGTAATTGATCCTCTCCCAAGCCTATGGTAATCTATTTGCTATGACAGGTAGTGAGTGTTATTTTCCGTTTCCATTTATGAGATATAAACTTTATGACATTTGAGAGATGTGAGAATCCAAACACTATTTGTGAGGTGCTAGTGTATGATTTCCGTGCTTGTTATGATTAGGGTCTAATAACTATTTGTTGTAATTACTTTTATATTCGTGTTAAATGACCCCTAACTCATATTTTGATTGGAATAAAAGCTCATTTGCTTGAGGACAAGCAAATCTCAAGTGTAAGGGTATTTGATGAGACGAAAAGTGTTACGCTTTTAGGGGGTCATTTAAGCCCTAATTCGTATAAATGTGATCAAATATTGCCC
Source organism: Artemisia annua (assembly GCA_014162995.1). Taxonomy (NCBI): domain Eukaryota; kingdom Viridiplantae; phylum Streptophyta; class Magnoliopsida; order Asterales; family Asteraceae; genus Artemisia; species Artemisia annua. The sequence continues at coordinate 209,170 of LBNU01007337.1, forward strand.
TAAATCGTTCCTTTTGTCATTTTAGGTACTTTTGAGAGGAATTCTGGAAAACATGCATATTCGGACGTTTTTGGAGCATAAAAGTGAAGAAAACGACAAAGTCTCAAAAGATGAAGATTTACAACCTGACGGCGTCAGAAGTCACAAGGTGACGCCGTCAGAAAGCCTTGACAAAAGAGTGGAATCCAATTTTCAAATGACGGGCCAGAGGAAATTTTGGAATTAACACCTGACGCCGTCAGGTGTTAGGAAAAGTAGGCCGTCAGGTTATATTTTAAAGAGTGACGGCCCAGAAGGTTTTATAAGGTGACGGCGTCAGAAGTGGATCTAGGCCATCCGAGAAACCTAATGGCGGCGAGCTGACGGCGTCAGCCCTTATAACCTGACGCCGTCAGAGTGTAAAATCTATATATAGTTTTCTAATTTTCATTCATTAGTGTGGAACTTTGTGGAGAACTTTTAGGGCAAACCCTAAAGACGAATTTTCTGTACTTTTTAGGGTTTCCAACCCTTGGAACCCTCATGCTTAATTAAAGATAAGTCTTCACTTTAATTCAATCAATATGTCTATGTGTTGGTTGATTATCTCTTTTGCTTGTCTTTTAATTAACATGTGTAGCTAAATTCTCTAGTGTTTGCTTAGATCTAATGAAACCTAACTATTAATTATTGGTTAATTGGTGTGTGTTGTTGTTTGTTGGGATGATTGTTCCATCAATGTTAGGCTCAAGAAAACTGGCCAACCTCCTTTATGGTAACGTGCTTGAACGTCTTGGGAAACATGTAGCCAAGGCATACTAGGCTATTAAGGTAGTATTTAACGCATGAGCCACTGTTTACAACCCCTATGGTTGTGCCGTGCATGGCATAGGGCGAGATAAGAGCTCATAGAATTGGAGAGATATGTATGCCACTCCATGAGTTATTAGGAATACACCCTTCATCCACACAAGTAACACACATAACAATTAACCGGTAAAAGATAGTTAGGGAGTAATGAAATCTAAGTAAACACAACTTTCTCCATATTGTTTTCACAACCACAATAGTTTAGATATTTATTTTATTTTAATTTGCATAAGTAGTAAACTTGGGTTAGTTGACTAGCAACTAATTTCGCCCTTCTTCCAAAACCGAGATTTTAATTGCTTTTCATAAAATATAAAAATACAAAAAGAATCTTCCTTCCACCTTTAGACCTATTAGAGTAGTTTTTCTATCCTAACGAACACTATTCCCTATGAGAGAACGATCAATCCCCCGTACTTACCACTATCCTATACTACATCGGTCCAGGTACACTGCCTGGTGGGGTTGTAAGCCTCTTGAGATCCCTCGAGAGGTAAAACCTGTTGTAAGGTCACAAAACCACGCATCAAAAGCTTTGCATGAACATAATTGTTTCTCGGTAGTGATCGGTCTAATAATTATTTTCCTATCAAAGATCAAGTAATGCATACTCTAATAATTAAAATAGACTCTCCAAATGCCTTATTCCATGTAACCCCTACAATCATAAGTGCCTCACTGATTACATGAACACTTCGCATGCCCCTCATAAACATGGACGCTTGACATGGACGTGGCATTAATCTTGATTCTCGCATGGCTACATTTTTCACTTTCTAAAAACTATGTCATCAATGCTCCTCAAAAAATTGGTGTCATTAATACTCCCCTTTAAATTTTAAGACTCAATCTTATATGTTTATAGATCTTTGTCCTATCATTTATTATTCCTTAAAAAAATGAAACTTATATTGTTCATTTATTATTGTCCTATCATTTATTATTCCTAAAGATAGTCTTAAAATCAAATGGTAGTTTTTTTAACCCAGTTGGTGAAGGAGATCCTAAAAGGGGAAAAGGGCTACACAAGATAGATGGTTATATATCTAGGGGTTTGTTACTATTTCTAGGTAAAGTTCTAGGTTTAGTCTTTCAACCTAAGTTGTCTATCTTATTTCCTAGGTACTTAAAACCAGGTAGGGTAATATCCATAGTATCTTTCGAGAGGGATTTTAAGGTGTATCCTAAGGTGTGTCAATTCCTAATAAAATAAGTATAGGTAGACTAAAATCCTCGAATATCTTATTCCTAGTTATAACTAGTAACCTCGAATTCTAAGTTTGAGTCTATAAACTTAGGGTAGGCTCGGGATATCCTAAAGGTGTAATATTCCAAAGGGTGGGAATTTGGCTAGTATTCATATCCTACTGCTAGACTAGATGCTGAAGGCTTAAGGTTCTAGGTCGGTAATGAACTAATCTAATCCTTTGTTATTCTTAAGTTTCCTAAAAAGATTTCTTATATCTAATCTATGATTAATTCTAATATCCTGAATATTGAGAATGTCTTTCTAGTTTCTACCTATCGGGCAGGGGTTCTTTTCTAGTTTGGTTTCTATCCTATAAAAACCTCAAAGATTCCTAACCCTACTTTCTATTTCCTCAATGATTTCTTAGAGTTAGGCTATCTCTTTGATTTAAAGTATTCTATACCTAAGCTTACGTTTTCTAGTGGCATTCTAAATTTATTTATAACCTCGAGTACGGGAATCCTAAAGAGTGTAGTACGGGTTTTACTAAGAGGGGAAAACTACTTCGGGAATCATAGTGATGTAAGGGAGTAGGAAGTAAAGAGGGAAGGATAGGAGTATGCTTGTATATAACTATTATATAATTGCATATAGGAGTAGTTAGGGGAAGGCTCTCTAACTAGGTGAAACTAAGAAGTTTCGGAGGAATGGGGATTAGAGATAGAGGTAGGGTAGTTTACTGAATTCAGAATGAATTCAGATCGTTATGATGTAGAATAAAGATTCTCATCATTAGGGGAAATGATTTAAGGGATTTAAGGGTTTAAGTGTAAAAAGAAAGTGTACGGGAGGAGTTGTAACTCATGACATACAATGTCATGAATTAAGGAATGAAATCACAACCACATAAGGTCATAAATAAATTGTCATAACTAGAAGTTTAACAAGTATCACCATTTATGCCATATGTGATTAGGAAAGGTGGAGGTTTTAGGCAAATTTCCGGGTATGAAAAAGAAAGGAAGTTTTTGTGGGAAAGGGTAAATATGGGGTGTGGTTTTATTTCTCGGAGCCGAATTTATCAGCACTTACTAACTACCTGAAGGTTAATATCATAGGTTTAACCTTATAATGCCTAAAGTTCAAGAACAATATTCTTAAGGAATATTCTTCTATCTTTTGGGATGTTGGATTCTAAGGTGTCGAAACTACCCAAACTAAATTCTTAGGGGTTGTGAGCAATACATATCCAGTAGTATTTCCTATAGGGTATTCTAAAACCTCGAGTAGATTATAACAAGTACCTAACTTGTTATATTTCTTAAGAATGGATAATTTCCTAAGGTTTAGGGTATTCTAAAGTATCCTAATAAGGGATGGTTGTGAATTAAGGTTTCTATCCTCGAAAGTACTTAGGGGTTTATGACTAAGGCAAGGTATCATAACTTATCTTATAGGCATCCTATTTAGTACCATTATATATAGTACATATCCTAAGATGGAATTCTAACCTAATGCTTATCGGGCAACTAAAGTGTACCAGTTGATGGTTTCTCCTAAGATTACCTAAAACTTAGGGGCTAGAGTCGGAAGGGTTTCCTATATTTAATCGATGAAGAATCTAATTATCAATGATTATCTCTTCTAAGGTATAAGTCCTATTGGGTTACTACCTAGCTATTATTGCTATGACCTTTTCCTATCTTTAATAAAAGGTCAGTTAAGATTTCACCTAAACTATTCAGGATGTTCTCAACCTAGTGTTCTAAGTGTGTCCTATGGGAATTTCTTCCAACCTCAAATTTCTAAGATGAGGTAGGAAGATTTTTGGGAATATAGGGAGGTACTAAGGTATAGGGTGATTTCTTAAATAAGCTAGGTTTACTACTAGGTAAGTGCGATAAAGGATATATAAGTGGGTCTCCTAGGTAACATTGATCCTCCAGAAATGAAAAATCCTTGAGGATCAAATGTTGGTGGGTGTAGAATAGAGGGAAAAGGAATAGGGGTTGGTTAAGGTATAGGTGGAGAGTTTGCGTAAAATTCTCTTGTGTGTTTAAGTGTGGGTTGTCTAGAAAAGGTGTAAAACCTAAAGGTGATGATATAACTATATTATTCCTAGAGTCTTCTTAAAGGGTCGGGGAAATAGTGTTTTAAGCGATAATCTAGTACATTCGGAGAGGAATGAGCATTCTCCATATGTAAACTAGATGAGACGGGGGTAGAGTAGTAGGGTTTAGACATAGCTAGGTAATAATAGAAATGATATGTAGCATTTAGCAGTTAAGCAGTTAAGTACTATGCTAACATGTAGCCTATGTTGTTGCGGAGGATGGTAGTGGCACTGAGGACTTTCTCGGGCTTAAGAAAAGTAGTTGTAGTTTAGGTTTTGACCTTGTTCTCTACAACTGAGGTTCTGATACCAATCTGTAACACACCCATTTTCACAGTTCGCAGCGGATTTAGGGTTGGGGTATTACTTCATGGAATCACAGTTACAGTAAGAGAAAACGACTCGAAAAGAGACGTTTTTACTAATAAGTTATCATTCATTGTGTGAATCTAAGTGTGAAATAATGTTTGAATGATAACAGGGTTAAAAGTCCTCCGAATTCAGTGCCGCTTCCTGCCATAGCTCCGTAACGGCTATATACCTAGGATAAATGCTTAAAGAGTCAACACTAGGTGTTGAGTGAGAGTCATCGGTTTAAGTAGTAGTAGTGTGAATACAAGTTTAGTAAAGCATAGGCTACGTTGTTATACACCTATGTAAACTAGTAGAAACCATATTTAAACAGTTTGTATCTGTCAGCATTGTATGATCAGTACAATACTAAAGACAAGGAGTTATTGCACTAAGCTCATGAACCACACGTTAACATTCCGGGTCATGGGGTCTGCAGACCAACCATGAGGGGACGGGAAGGATAACTTGCCAAAGTTAATCCTTTGGAAGGTTCAAATATAATACTTATTGATACCCTTCACTTGTGTAAAATATCACAAGCGATTAGATTCGTGAATTTGGTTATGTAGTGGTGGCAGATAGTTTACTCGTGCAACAACCAAAGAAAAAACTTGTATTCTATTTAAAGCACGTATCCCCCTAACAGGGTTTGTAAAGCATTTAGAAAGCGTTTAAAAGGTGTGAGGCTATAAAAACTCACCTGGGCTTAGGCTATATTTGGCGCAAAGCTTTTTGGAGATTTTTGGGGAAATGAGCGGTGAGCAATGATCATTTTGAATTTTAGTGTTCGTTTGGCATGAGAGCTGTGAGTTTTGCTATTTTTTAGGAAAGCTCATTTTTCCAATGCTTCTTTATGAAGCTGTGAGCGGTGAGCTGTGGCTACTGCTCACAACTACTGCTCACAGCTCACAGCTACTGCTCATTGCTACTGCTCACAGCTACTTTTGCCAAACATACCCTTAGTGAAATGTGATTGATGTCAAAGGTGACTCGGAGACTAGACTGCCTACTCACGTATCCTGGGGTTTGTTGGTGTGGGTGTATGTCAACCTTTAGTTATCTTGTTTTAAGTTTTCTCAAGTAATCATTCTTTGGGTTTTTAGTATTAGTTATAACATAACACCGTTCAGGCCATCACAACCCAGAATTATATAAGACTCGTCACATGAAGCTCCCTAGTATTGTATTATGTTATCAGCATAATACCGTTCGGGCCATCATAATTCAGAAGTATATAACCCTCACATGAAGTTCCCTAGTATTGTGTTACGTTGTTAAGTATTTTAGGTTATAACATAACACCGTTCGGGCCATCGTAATTCAGAAGTATAAGACTCCTCACATGAAGCTCCCTACTATTGTATTATGCGGCCAACATAATACCGTTCGGGCCATCATAATTCAGAAGTTAATACTCCTCACATGAAGTTCCCTACTATTATGTCATGTTATTAATTACTAGTCTTAAATATAATGTATCACCGTTCGGGCCATCATAATCCAGAGGTCATATTGTAGTAAAACGTTTGAGGAGCCAGGGCACTTTAAATCGTAAACCCAGCAAACTCATCAAAACGTATACACAAATAAAGCCCCTCACTTGAAGCTCCTACTATTGTGACACATTACATAAAAAGATAGCACTTTTATTTATTAAACAAATATTTCATATTATAACTTTATAGTTTGTATATTTACAAAATCTACCCTAGACTTATAAACTTATAACATTTAAGCATTTAAGTTCCTAGACTTTACACAATTAGTCCCTACACTTCTATATTTTAAGAAAATGGCAGAAATGACCCTTGGACTTATAAGTTTTCAAGATTTACCATTTAGACCCTTAACTTTCTAACATTTGCAAAACTAGTCCTTATAAGTTTATAACTATTTATCTTTTTATCCTAAGGTTATATAACTTTGTAAAAAGGGTCCTTATACTCATAACTTCTAAGAAATGTCAAAAACAGTCCCTAAACTTAACATTTTCAGAAAGTTACTGATAAGGCGAAAAGAGTACCACTTTTCGGGGGTCATTTAAGCCCTAAATCATATTTATTTGATCAAATATTGCCTTAAATCGTTCCTTTTTTCATTTTAGGTACTTTGGAGAGAAATTCTGGAAAAGAAAGTATTTTGGACGTTTTTGGAGCATTAAAGTGAAGAATTCGACAAAGTGCCAAATTCTGCTGGAATAGTATCCTTGACGGCGTCAAGCATGGATGTGACGCCGTCAAGCCTTGATAAGCCATAATGATTTTTGAGAGATTAAAGGGGGACGGCGTCAAGAAGGCCATCAAGAAACCCTAATCACGGCGAGGTGACGGCGTCAAGGCTAGAACGTGACGCCGTCAGATATGATTTTCTATATATTCTCATAATTTTTAGTCATTAGTGGGGAACTTTTTAGGGAGAAACCCTAGACGAATTTAACAGCTTTTTCAAGGTTTTTCACCTTGAGATCTTCCATGTTACTGATGTACGCGGGATTGCGACCACGCAACAGGTTTTACCTCTCAAGGGATCTCAAGAGGCTTACAACCCCACCAGGCAGTGTACCTGACCGATGTAGTATAGTGTAGTGGTAAGTACGGGGGATTGATCGTTCTCCACAGGGAATAGTATTCATTAGGTATGAAAAACTACTCTAATTAGGTCTAAGGGTGAGGGAAGATTATTTTTGTATTTTTTATGAAAGCAAGTAAAATCTCGGGTTTGAAGGAGTGGGTGAATTAGTTGCTAGTCAACTAACCCAAAAACTACTATTGCAAATAAAAATAAAACAACTAAAACTAAGTGGTTGTGAAACTTATATGGAGACAAATGTGTTTACTTAGATTTCCTTACTCCCTAACTATCTTTTACCGGTTGGTTAGTGTGTATTAATTGCGTGGATGACGGGTGTATTCCTTAATACCATTCGTGGGGTGGCGTACGTACTTCCCCAACTCTATAAGCTCCTACTTCACTCCTATGTCGAGCCTGCTAGAAGCTCCTAACATGGGATAGTTAGAATTCGCTCATGCATTAAATACAACCATAAAAACCTAGTACGCATTGGTTCATGTTTCTTAAGACGTTCAAGCACGTTACCATATAGGAGGTTGGCCAGTTTTCTTAAGCCTAACATCGATAAACATTCATCTAATACAATTAATAACACACCAACAACCAATAATCAATAGTTAGGTTTCATTAGATCTAAGCAAACACAAAATAAACCTAGCCTAGCATGTTAATTGAAAGACAAGCATAAGATATAATTAACCAACACATAGACATATTGATTAATTTGAATGGAGACTTATCTTTAATTGAACATGGAAGAATCAAGGGTGAAAAACCCTTGAAAAAGCTGTCAAAATCGTCTAGGGTTTGTTCCCAAAAGTTGCACACTTAATGAATGAAAAATAGAAAAGTATATATAGAAAATACACTCTGACGGCATCAGGCTTTAGGTGCTAACGCCGTCAGCTCGCCGCCATTAGGGTTCTCGGATGGCCTAGATCTACTTCTGACGCCGTCACTTGTAAACTTGCTCTGGGCCGTCACTCTTTAACTTTACACCTGACGGCCTAGGAATATTAACACCTGACGCCATCAGGTGTAAACATCACATTTTCTTCTTAGGGCGTCACGTATAGTTAGATTCCACTCCTTTGTCTTGGATGGCTGACGGCGTCACCTTGTGACTCTGATGCCATCAGGAAGGATTTCCAGCATGCTTTTGAGACTTTGTCGTTTTCTTCACTTTATGCTCCAAAAATGCCTAAAATGATGTGTTTTCCAGAATTCTTCTCAAAAGTACCTAAAATGACAAAAGGAACGATTTAGGGCAATATTTGATCATATTAACTCGAATTAGGGCTTAAATGACCCCCTAAAACGGGTACACTTTTCACCTCATCAGTTACATTGAAGATAAGTAATCAATTAATCATTCAATATGTCTATGTGTTGTTTGATTCTATCTTGTTCTTGTCTTTTATTAGTTGTTAAGTCAGTTCTAGCATTTTTATAAAGTTTATCGGTCTTCCATCTCACTTTCCAATTTCCCTGATATAAAACTTGTTTACACAGCTCAGATTCAATTTAATAGGATTTAGGCGCTTTTGGTTGTTATTGTTTGCTCAACTTAATTAATTTACTTACTTGTACGTTTAGTAGTTAAGGTTTTTAGTTTATCATAGTTTATGATCCATTTTTACCCATCTCTCACCGCGACTCATTTTTCCAAAATAGTCTCTACCGCTCCTCTTTCATCCATGAGTTACCTAAGTTATTATTAAAATTAGGTGCCAATATGAGTAGCATAAGTTTTTAGCTGTACTAGCGTTAGTTACTTGAGCTTACTTTGGGTTGTAAACTTGATTTGTGGCTTAATTAAGGGCTGCAATATACCCCTTTAGGGCTGCATTCCCCTGTTAAGCTTCTGTCCACTCAGCCACTTTTCAAGCTAGATTATAAGCTCATGATAAGCTCCTTAGTTCCTGTAATTTGGTTGGCTTATTCTTTGGTTGCTTGTCTTGAGTTTAGATCAGCTTGTGCAGCCTTAGGCTTTCATTTAGTTACTAATTTTTGAGCTCAAACTTGCTTCTTGGGCTGTTTTCATTTTTATGCACTTATCCCATATCTGTTCTGAGCACCTTCTATTTAACTTACTTTAGGCTTATTTGTTATTGCTCATGAACTGAATTTTAGTTTACTTGTAGCTCAGGGTATTAGCTTCTTTTGTTTTCAGCTTATATAGTCTAGCTTATAGTTTCTTTGGCCTCTCAATTGTTCTTCATTAGATAGGCAGTGAAGTGGACCTGAACTAAGGCATAATTAAGCAAGCAATTGAGCTTATAAATTAGGGCTTTTTGGTTTTTAGAGTAGTATCCTAGGCTATCTTGCTTTTGCCCCCTTTTCCTTCCACTGAACTGCTTATTTAGGTGCTTATTATTAAGCTATAAGTAGGGTCCTTAGGCTTTGTTTCTGTCCCAAAGAGTGAATTGAATTTGGCTTACGGCCTAGGCTTATTTGAGTTTTATTAGTTGAATTTAGTTCTTCCTAGTATATTACACCTTCCCTAAGCTTTTGGTGCATTCTAGTGCTTATTTGCTTATAAATAAGCACTTATCCAAACTGCTTATTGGCCCAAACAGCTTATAGGGTTTAGATTTTAGTTAATTTTATTTTTCCTAGGTTTTTAATAATATTTTAGATTTCCCTGAAAAATTTCATAATTTTACTAGGTCATTTAGTATTTATAATAATTAAAAATAGTTTTTAGGTATTTTTAAATCCTTTTTAATTAATAATAATTCTTAAAAAATCCAAAAAAATATTTGAAGTTTTAAAATTATTATTAGGTTATTTTAGAATTTTAAAAATTAATTTTTTATTTTTCTAGTTTATTTCATAATAAATAGCTTTTTAGTATATTTTAAATAGTTAAAATTAGTTTTTAATTAATATTAATTAAATAAAAAGTCAAAATAATATTTTTTTTCCTAAAATTTTCTTTTGTCTTTTAGCACGTAGAAAAATCATTTTCATCCCCGTAGGAGTAGTAATGCCTTAAATTCACTTTTTATTTTGCGCGTTTACGTTTATTTTAATTCGCGTTTTTAGGTTAATTTGTGTTTTAGGTATCCCTATGCCCCATTAATTGTTCCCGTAGCTTTTGTTGCTTGTTTTCATTCGTAATTTAAATATCATTAGTATAGAACTCCTAATTCCCAATTATTTTCCTATTCACTACACATTTTCACGATCACGAACCGACTACTCAATTCAACCTTCGTTGGGACTACGACCCGGGAAATACTTCCACGAGTGTTTCTTTGGAACTCAAAATATTACATCAAATCAAAATGGCGCCGCTGCCAGGGAAGGCTTGAGAAGAGTGCGTCAATTCAGTTCGTTGTTTCGTGTTTTGAAGATCCTTCCACGTGAAGTTATCGTTTTTGTAAATATTTTCAAAATATAAAAATCAAAAATATTTTCGTTTCCAAATTTGTTTTTCTTTTGTTTTTCATTTTTCTAATTACAAAAACCCAAAAATATTTTCTTTTTCAAAATTTGTTTTCAGTTTTATTTTACTTTTATCTTAAATCGTTTCACGTCATAAAAAACCAAAAATATTCTTCTTATCTTCTTAAACGTTTAATTCTTCTTCTCTAATCCTCTAAATCATCTAATTTTATCTCTTTCTTCCTCTTATGTTTAATTCTTATGGATCCGATTTGTGTTAATTGTGGAGAACCGTTCTTTGAAGGTTCTTGTGTTTGGTGTACGTGCAAACAATGTGGTAGTGATATTCATGACGGCGTTTGTTGGTTTTGTAAATCTCCCGAGTATGTTCAAAGATCAATCCTTCAAAACGTTCCCGATTATTATCCAACACCACCACCACCTTCGTTCACTTGCTTTAATTATGGAAATCCATCCGACGAAGGATTACCTTGTGGACAATGTTTTTGTAACCAATGTGGATACGTCAATTGTATGTGTTAGGTCCCGAGTGTTGAAACGTCTTACGCTTGTGATACGAGTTTTGATAATTATCCTCAAAACGACTTCAATCTTCCTTTTCAAAACTTGAGGAAATGAAATCCCTTGGTGAGATGTTACGAAAGTGGGCGGATAATCGTAATACTCATACTCCCGAGCCTCTTGAGAAGTCTATTGCAGAGTTACTCGCTGAAGAGAGAGCGTCTAATCCTTATAAATCTTTTATTTACTATGATTCCGACAACGATGATGAGAAAATTACGATCATTCTTAATCCTCACAAAGCTTCCGTTGTTTCTCTCGTAGAACCCGAGGACTCTCTAAAAATGGGGGACGAGCCCCTTAACACTATTCCGGCAACGGAATCGGACGAATTCAAAAAGTCTAGTGTTGAGAACCTTATCCCAATCCCAAGTGAGTCCGGGGAAATTTCTAACGGTGATTCTGAAATTATTAAAAATGATCATCTTGATATATCTGAAGATATTCCCGACTCTTCCCATCCTTCTCTCACACCGGTTGAGGGAAGCGACCCCGTTTTGGATGAGATCGATACCTTTCTTGCTAATAATGATTCTATTTCGACGATGGTTGATGACTCTACTTTTGATCCGGAGGGGGATATTCTTTTCCTTGAAAACTTATTGAATGAAGAACCGTCACCTTCTCTCCCTCCGAAGAACGACAACGTTGATGATATTGTTGAGCCGTCAGATCCTTTGGAGCCCGAGCTCAAGGATTCTTTACCCGATTTTGAGAAATATGTTTTTGATACGGCAGAAGAGTTTGAGTTACCTCCTCTTGACAATTTTAATGATCACATTGAAATATTCTCCGATTCTGACAATGACGATTCTTTATCTTGTGGAGACATCGAATATGTTGAGGAAGTACCTTCTGAGCTCGTCATCTTAGAAGAAGAGAATGATGACAATGAAATTCAAGATGAAGCTCTTCGTGAGAAATTATCTAACGTTTATCTTCTCATTTCTAAAATCGAGGCATTGAATAATCCTCCGACTTCTTCTCCTATCCCGTTATGGATAGTGACTTTTTACCCGAGTTTGAAATTTTTTGATTTGAAGAGACGAGTAGTGGCAGTCCCACTATTCATGCTGATATCTCTCTTCCGGATTACGAGTGCTTTCATTTTGAGATCGACTCTTTACCTAATTCCGATAATCCGTCATGTGACCCTCTTTTAGAGGTTGTCGATCGATTTCTTGCTACGGTTGACTCGATACCACCAGGTATTGAGAATGACGAGAATGATGTGCTTATTAATGATGATGACTTGATTCCCGATTTCGACTCATTTCTATTTGATTTTCCTTCTTCTCGTCCACCCGCGAAGCCACCGGATGTAGATTTTACGAATGACGTTATTTTTGGAGTGGTGGACGAGATTTTTGATCATGATGATCCGTTGCTTAAAATTTTACCCACCCAACCCACCCGTGATTCAGATATTGAATTTGCTATTATCATCTGAGTGTTTCACCCATTCTTCATTTATCCCATCCTTTCTCCATCTTTCCACTCCTCTGGGAGTGAGGATACCGTTTTTGACCCCGGCATCTCCGTTTTTGCCGGGTGTCCATTCCATTTGCTCCCCCAAGATTAAGTAAATTCGGGGCGAGTCTAAGCTACACGACTCGATAATAAACAAGCGCTTCGTGGGAGGCACCCCATGCTTATCTTTCTATCTTCTTTCTAGTTTCTTTCTAATGTAACGTGAGGAGGGGCGACCTCTTCCATTTCTCGTGTTTTGTGCTTGTTGATGTTTATGTCCAGGATTTGCCGAATAATGAAGACTCTCGTGCTCGTTGTTTTGTCTCAACTCGAGTTTCATCATTCGTTGCTCATCCATATATCCTAATCTTATCGACTAACGTTTATCTTTTGGCATACTTAATAAACGGCCTTAGATTATACGTAGGATTACCCTTACCTTTGAAACATTGAGGACAATGTTTACCTTTAGTCTGGGGGGTGAATCTTCAATTCGATTTAACCTTGCACTTTCATTTAGTCGTTTACTCTCGCAACCCCGTTTTTCCTAAAAAATCGAAAAAATTGAAAAATTTTGAAAAATTTCAAAGAAAAAATGATAAAAATGAAGTAAAAAAGCACAAAAAAATGTGAAAATGTTGAAAAAGATGTGCAAAAATATAATAAGTGTTTTGATACCTTGTTGACTTTCCAGCTGGCCAGAGTAGGAATAAAATTTTGACTTGATCCGGGTGTGTTGAGCTCTAGCTTGTTCCCTTAACCAATGATGATCATAAAAGCTCTTGCTAGTCTTGTACACAAGGAGCTACTCTTTTGTCGGCTCCCGTACTTGACTTTTAACATGCATGGCTTGAAGAGCTTTCGCTAGTCTCTTACACTAGGAGCTATGAAACGCAAATTCTTTCTAAGAGTTTGCAAGTTCCCGTATTTGACTTTATATATGCATGGCTTGGTTATCGGCTAAGCATCCGCGAGTCTCATTATTTGAGATTTTCAAAATGCGGAGAACGAGAAATGATAGAGTTTATTTAGAAGTTAGATGCTAAGCGTGGAGTAGTTGGTTCTCTTTAGAGCTCATCGTAGGTACTTGTGGCTTTTTGCTCCCACCAAATTGTTTCACCCCATATTATGTGTATAAATAATTAAAGATGTTACGTTTGGGCGAAATTTAGTTCTTTATCGTCTTAAGAGAATCTTTGCTTTAAAAATTGGGTACACATCAAGGATACGTCTTAAGTAAAGTAATTAGTGTAATAAGTTGATTAGAAATCCCGCTTTTGGATTTCTAGTTATGCATGTGGTTTTGGAACTACCCGTAAAGTTCCATGATTATGTTAAAAAAAAAGTATGAAAAGTTATGAATAAGTATGGATTGATTAGTGCTTATGTTGTAAGACAAGTTGTTGGCACGTGATGTGCATGTGGACGGTCCTAGACTGGGCGCATGATGTGCCGTGAAGGTACTCCGCAACTAATGTCTATGATTATGTATGAGTTCGATTCATTGATGTATATGTATATGAGTTAGTTTGTATCCTAATTCCTTGATGTGGACCTCATTTTTAAGGCAACGATTCTTAAGAGAAGATCGAAAACTACTTAGCGTCTTAATTTAGTATCTTTATCGGACTAATAATTATGAAAACGAGATGTTTATGAAGAAATTCATTTCTCTCACAAAAATAAAATAAGTAGATTCAAAAATAGGAAATGGGAGCGAGAAGTTATTACACAAGTAACTACCATGAGTAGCGTTAGCATCTAACTTGTAAGTAGGCTGTGATCTCGTTTTTAAGCTTAGTTTGGGGGCTTGTGAAAAATCAAGGATGACGAACTTTATCCGTATGGTCACTTCTCCATGAGACGTGTTTCTACTTTTTGACCCTAAACGTTATTGCAAAAATAATGAAAGTCAACATACCGTCACGAGAATAAAGTATGAAAAATATAAAAATACAAAAATAAGTAGTGTAAAGTTAGTACGTTAAATAAAATGGATAAACGGGGCGTTTTAGGAAATAAATGATTTTGAAATTTCTTTTGAACGTTCTTGCTACTTTTCAAAGTTAGTAAAAAGAGTTTTTTGACATAAATAATGCATAAAAACGTTATTTATATTTTTCGATATCTCTACGTTTTGACGATCACAAAATGTAAAATCATTAAACGTAAGATTACTACGTAAACAAGTATTAAGCTAGTTTATATCATTATATCCAACTTAATCACTTAAGATATGAATAAACAAGTGCTTAATACATCTCATGATCAAAGGGGTATTTAATTAATTACTTCAAAGTTTATTTAATTATATAAACATATTATATATTTTTGAAAAACAATTTTGGTAATAAAGAAAAATGTTTTAATCATACTAAATATATGAATTCAAATTTTTAACCAAAATCAGTTAGTTTTTCACCAAATAAACTTTCCTCACTAAAGACAAAAAAATATGGCCGTTACAGTAGGCCGGCCCCCTTAATTATAAGGGGCGGTCCCCTTAATTTTAAGGGGACCGGCGATGAATTAAGGGGACCGGCACGCTCCTGTGTCAGATTTTGTCAGAATTTTTCACCTATAAATACCACCTTAAATCTGGTATTTTTCCTCACCTTTTGCACGAAAATTTCAGATCTAAAATCTCTCTAAACATCTTCCAAAACCCTTTGATCATTAGATTACTAATCCTTGTTTTAAGTGATTCAATCCCTTCACATCCATCCTCATTCAAAGTGCAAAAGAAGAATACTCCTTCAACAAACAAAGCTCAAGAAGTATTGTAGTAGAGTTGTGTATATTGTGTACATTATTTGTAAAGTTGTGTTGTGCTTGTAATAAGTAGTTTAGGAGAAGTAGAAGTTGTGTAGGGAGAAGAAGTTGTGTAAGTAGTGAAGTTGTGAAGAAGTAGTGACGAAGTCGTGGTGTGATCAAGTTGTGTAGAAGTTGTGGTGTGTTGTGAGATTGGTTCTAGCTAGGATTAGAACCCGACATCTAGCTTTGTGTCGTTAAGCCGGTGTAAGCGAAAGTTGTGTAAGGTTTCTCCGCCACAAGGGAGTTTGTTGACATAGTGAAGAAAACTCTCGAGTAGGTGACTCGGGGAGTGGAGTAGGAACAAGGAAGGTGACCTTCTAGGCGAACCACTATAAATCCTTGTGTTGTGGTTTGATCTTTCTAACTCT
>LBNU01007337.1:225059-260330 GCA_014162995.1 Artemisia annua
AGAGACTTCAAGAAATTCTTTAAAAGACGAGGAAGATACGTTAGACAACCATTTGAAGAAAGAAAGATATCGCATAGAAACAAGGACGACAAGGATGGGAAAAGCGAAAGGAAGTGCTTCAAATGTGGGGATCCAAATTATCTCATTGGTGAATGACCAAAATTGTCAAGAAGTCAAAATCATAAGGCGTTCGTAGGAGGAGCATGGAGTGATGGCGAGAACGATGAGAAAGAGACAACAAGAGAAGAGAAATGTCTCATGGCTAAGGCATCCGATGAGGTAAGTTCCGAAACCGAGTACTATAGTGATGATAACTTGTCCTTAGACGAAAAAGACTTAGATAGCGAATATAGGATATTATGCAAAGTAGGACAAAAAGTAATGGCTAAAAACAAACTACTAAAACAAACTAATAACCAATTAAAAAATGAGATAATTAAGTTAAAAGCTAAACTAAATAATCTAGAAAAAGGAAAAGAAAATTTAAGTAATTGTAAAAATTGTCTAATTATTGAAGAGGAAAATAAACAACTCAAGGAAGAAGTAAATAAACTAGAGAAATTTGAAAATAGTAGTAAATCACTTAGAAGATTAATTAGCATTCAAAGATCATCAAGAGATAAAACCGGCTTAGGATATGATACGAATGAAGCTTCAACTAGTAAAACAAAAAGTGTAAAATTTGAAAGTGAAACTAGTGAATCTAAACCATTAGAATCAAAACCAAAATACATACTCTTAAAAGATAGATTAGTACCTATCGCTAGTGATGAAGAAGTTAAAAGTTTTCGTAAATCATCTTTAAAACCCGATGCCGAACTTTTTAAACCAAAGATGAGATCTAAAACTCCACCACCTAGAAAACAAATAAGTTCCTATCCTAGGTCTAAAACTCCTCAAACTAGAGCAAACAAAAATAGGCGAAACTTTAACAATAATCAACAAATGTGGAACTTCAATCCGTGGGGAATGTTTCCACCGTATATGCACCCAAGTCAAATACAAAACATGTTCGGATCAAACAACTTTGGTCAAATGAGACAATGGGGACCAACGTAGATAATTCACCATACAAGCTTGGTAAATTAAGTTGTCATCACTATTCCGAACTATTCATTGAAGACTTTGAAGATAAACGCATTGAAGACGCAAGGTACACATTTCCTTTTATTTCCTTGTCTAGAAATGCATGCTTAGTTTAATCTCTAATATTTATGTGATTTTGCTTGGCTTATTGTTTCCTCTAGATTTTATATCTATACATATATATATACTTATCTATATCTATATATATATACTTAGTTATATCTAGGATCTTATAACCTAGAAAACTCATTTGTTGATTTTATAGAACTAGAAAGTATTCGTTTACGAATATTTTCTTTTCCCCCATTTGCCTTCTCGAACTTCATGTTCAACGACACTCATGTTGATGTAGAGAAATGAGTCGAAAAATCTATGGATGAAACAAACTCCCGTCCTCCGTTGCATACGTATCCTTCCTATATTCTCGTCTTATAAACCCATCTTTATATATAATAAATAAAAAGTTTTTTGAATGCCATCCCCCCTATTTCTGACGTCATAATCTTACGTCATAAAGCCACGTTTAACTTTTGATAAGTCATTTTCTTATTCTCATCATATCACTCCTATTTTTTCTCTGGATCAAACTGCCAAAAATCCAAAATACTTACTTACATTCCAAATACATCATTCTGGAAATCTATATGTTACATAATCAAAAAAGTCATGAACATCTATATGTTACACAAGCATTATCCAAATCGATTCAAACAAGAAATACTTATTACCCATTACAATCATTAGTGAAATTCCTGTAGGTCGAAATTGTTTTTGATCCGGGTAAGTTTGGTTCTACTTAATTCTAATATGTTGGTATGTATTGTAGTTATTCTTTTAATTTCAATTTTTATAAACCCTAATCAAATTGGGGGTTTTGCCATAGACGCTTCATATGGCTGATTTTGTTTTGATTATTAATTGTCATTGAAATTAGGCATTAATTTGTTCATAATTTACATCTTCCTTATACTTTATGTGACTTCATTTTCGGATTTATGCTTTTTATAATTTTAGATAATGTTTCGCTAAAATTAAGCTTAAAATTTTTACTGATCTTCTCAACTTGATTATCCGACTTATTTGCTATCATTTAAACTGTATGTGACTTCATTTTTGGATTTATGCTTTTTATAATTTTAGATAATGTTTCGCTAAAATTAAGCTTAAAATTTTTACTGATCTTCTCAACTTGATTATCCGACTTATTTGCTAGCATTTAAATTTTAAAAACATCTGTATCAATTTAAAAAACCCTATTCTCAAAACCCCTATTTAAGGATCAACTCATTTCTGCTATACATCACACTTTCATCTCTCCTTTCTGGTAGAAAAATAGTAATATGGATTTATGCTTTTTATAATTTTAGATAATGTTTCGCTAAAATTAAGCTTAAAATTTTTACTGATCTTCTCAACTTGATTATCCGACTTATTTGCTATCATTTAAACTGTATGTGACTTCATTTTCGGATTTATGCTTTTTATAATTTTAGATAATGTTTCGCTAAAATTAAGCTTAAAATTTTTACTGATCTTCTCAACTTGATTATCCGACTTATTTGCTAGCATTTAAATTTTAAAAACATCTGTATCAATTTAAAAAACCCTNTGTTATTTGTTAAACCCTTGTCAATTATCTAATTGGTTACGTTGTTGCTAAGTCGAGTCATATCTTGTACATATTGTTTTGGGATGATTGGGACTCATGGGTAAAGTACTAATGTTATGAAGTAATGGGGAAGAACATCGTTTATTACCCCCATATGTGCAAAACGTTTTTAAAAGTACTCCAAGTGTTTTGATTATTTCAATACGAGTCGTAAAATAGTAAATGTAAAGTATGTAAAAGTTCAAGTGTAAGGGGAAAGTTTAATCCCCATTGATGTATTATTTTGGATGGTAGGGTAAAAAGGTATGCAAATATATATATATATATATATATATATATATATATATATATATATCTTTATATATAATAAATTAAAAGTTTTTTGAATGCCATCCCCACTATTTCTGACGTCATAATCTTACGTCATAAAGCCACCTTTAACTTTTGATAAGTCATTTTCTTATTCTCATCATATCACTCCTATTTTTTCTCTGGATCAAACTGCCAAAAATCCAAAATACTTACTTACATTCCAAATACATCATTCTAGAAATCTATATGTTACATAATCAAAAAAGTCATGAACATCTATATGTTACACAAGCATTATCCAAATCGATTCAAACAAGAAATACTTATTACCCATTACAATCATTAGTGAAATTCCTGTAGGTCGAAATTGTTTTTGATCCGGGTAAGTTTGGTTCTACTTAATTCTAATATGTTGGTATGTATTGTAGTTATTTTTTTAATTTCAATTTTTATAAACCCTAATCAAATTGGGGGTTTTGCCATAGACGCTTCATATGGCTGATTTTGTTTTGATTATTAATTGTCATTGAAATTAGGCATTAATTTGTTCATAATTTACATCTTCCTTATACTTTATGTGACTTCATTTTCGGATTTATGCTTTTTATAATTTTAGATAATGTTTCGCTAAAATTAAGCTTAAAATTTTTACTGATCTTCTCAATTTGATTATCCGACTTATTTGCTATCATTTAAACTGTATGTGACTTCATTTTCGGATTTATGCTTTTTATAATTTTAGATAAATTTTCGCTAAAATTAAGCTTAAAATTTTTACTGATCTTCTCAACTTGATTATCCGACTTATTTGCTAGCATTTAAATTTTAAAAACATCTGTATCAATTTAAAAAACCCTATTCTCAAAACCCCTATTTAAGGATCAACTCATTTCTGCTATACATCACACTTTCATCTCTCCTTTCTGGTAGAAAAATAGTAATATGGATAGCAAGATAACCAAGGTTTCTGAACTGACTCCTTTTAGGGATGACTGGAAAGTTAAGGTTCGTGTAATCCGATTGTGGAAACTGCCTGATTTTAACAACCCTTTGGTAACCTACTCACTCGAAATGGTTCTAATGGATGAAGAGGTACTAGCTTTCTGTTTTTTTATAATGTAAATATTCCATCTTTTTTTTAAGTACAATTGAAATTATGTATCGTTTAATTTCGTTCAGGGTTGTAAAATACATGCATCTGTCAAAAAGGGGTTGGTTCCTAAATTTGATCCAAAAATGGAGCAAGGGCAATGCTACTGCTTGTCCGATTTTGGCGTGACTGAAAGATTTGGAAAGCACCATGTTGTTTCCCACAAGTATCGAATGAGTTTTTACGAGATAACCAAAGTCGTTAAATGTGATGACATTGGTTGCTCATTGTTTGGCTTTGACTTTAAGCCCTTTGAATCTGTTCGTAAGGAAACTCGGCCTTCTACTGTTGCTTATGGTTAGTTTGTTAAATGAAAAACTACTTTTCTAATACAAACAGTTTGCTAAACAACTTTTCATCTACTGTTAACCTAATGTATACTAATGTTTATCTAATTTTATAGATGTGATTGGTGAAGTTGTTTCATGTGGATCTCTTGATTATCCGCTAATTGAAGGAAAGCCGGTTAAACAACTTCGTTTCGAGTTACAAGATACTATGTAAATTACAGCTACTTTTTGAATAATTACTTTATAATAATACAAACAATTCATTTCTAAACATATCTATCTGATATGTTCACAGGGGAATTAGGCTGTCAATCACCTTGTGGGGGCCGTATGCAGAGCAGCTTGATGCCGCATTGGGGGATAGGACTAAAATGAGTATCCTCATAATGCAATTTGCCAAACATAAGATCTATCGAGGTTATTATTTTGCAAACATTTCCCGTGAAACATAGCATTCAAATAGTGGTATATTTATGCAATATTTTTTTACCTCCTTTATAGGAAAGCCTACGTTGTCCAATCTCTATAATTGTACAAGGTTTTTCATTAACGAAGACATTCCTGAAATAATCAACTTCAAGAATAAGTAACCCCCTTTCTTTTTCTAAACATGATATCGTTTAATGTATAATGAAAACTTGGTTCTCTAACAAAAAATAGTTCAAACGTATGCAGTGTTGTTGCAATTGTTGGTGCGGAAGCTTCAGACCACCGTATTGCTCCTCTTGTAACCTACAACAAAATATCCGTTCGCGATGAGTTTTTGACCCATTTGGAGAAAGTTAATCTGGCTGATATTCGGGACATACGGAAGGTTATTGTAACACATCGTTTAACAATACCTATTTTTCATAATATACGATATACTTACATCTTCATTTAATAACATATTAGGTGATGTCATGTGTCATTGTTGGCACTATCAAATGTGTTGAACGTGAGTCCAAGTGGTACTATTTAGGATGTCGTGCTTGCAACTTTGGGGTTGATACTAAGACAGAGGACTGTATGGATGAGGAGTCTGGTCTGGTTAAAAAGAAGACAACTTACGTTTGCAAGTCAAAAGCATGTGGTGAGGTGACTGATGTTCTTTACAAGTAAGTATTATCTTAGTACGACTGACACAATTAACCTATATATATCCGATCTCAACTCATTGAACATATTTTCCCACTTATTAAACAATGCAGGTTTAAGATTCAGATTCGAGTGCTTGATAATACGGGGTCTGTTTCATTGACTCTTTTTGATCGGCTTGCTAATACTTTGATAGACAAAGATGCTAACGAATTAGTTGAAAAACAACAACAGGTTTAGATTGTTTTAATAAAGCTGCATTTTTCGACACTAATATTTTGGAATATTATAATGTAACTATTTTTGGGATTGCGTTCACACAGGATGGACAGCTTGACATCTTGCCCAAAGATTTTGACATCTTGCTGGAACGAAAGCTTGCGTTTAAAGTTGACATCACAGATTATAACCTAACCAAAAACAAATATGTTTATGGAATTTCCCAAATTTGTCAAGAAGCTGATGTTATCGAAGAGTTGGACCTAAAGGTTTCAACTATTCAGGTATTATCTTAGTATTATCCTTATTTCGTTTTGTATATTTGCACGTTAATATGCTAAATTGATGAAATTTCCATAGGCCACTGTGAGCAGTTCTTTAACTCCGTCATTAGGATTCATAACACCTCCTCCTCGACTGACATACCAGGTAATCTTCTTATTCATCCACTAATAAAACTTATTTTATTCTCATAAAGTCATCATTGTTATATAGATTGTAATACATTTAACACACTTATTTTTTTCCATGGTGCAGGATAGCGCGTCTGAGTCTGGAGCTACAAACTCCATGATTGAAGCTTTGAAGGATACAGGGACAAGCCCTGTTAAGAGAAAGTTGGATGACGTTATTGATGTTGATGAACTATCCAATGCATCGTCTACAAAAAAGAAGCTACTTCAACCCAAGATTGAGAAACAGTGATATATATCACTATTGGTTTTAGTCAAAATGATACTATCAGCTTCTATTTAAAGTTTCCAGTATTTTGGTCGTTCTTTCATTTGTTTTCTTGGATGTTTATGGTTGTCGCATTTTGGACTTTCGGATTTTCATGGGATTGTCATAATAATTGCTTTGATGAACGATAGTCGTTATTTCATCAGAACACAAATAATTCTTATTATTTTACCATTGTTTTTTATTTTTATTTTTTTATATTGCGTTTAAAACATAGGTTGTGCATTATTATTGTCTTGGAAAAATTATTATTTTTGCAGGATGTCATCCGATCGGCATTTCATAAACCTCTCAAGTAATAGTATGTTTCTCATTTTCATTATAATCTTTTTAACATACATATTTTTTGTATACTCACTATCTTATATTTTTTTTAAATCTATTATGTAGATAATTGCGAACATCAGAGATTGGCCAGCTTGCAGTTCGTATATTTGAGTCTTGACCGGTGTTGCCTTACAAGATACTACTTAGAAGTTCATTTATTTAGGACGATGTTCTTGGTGGCCACTTAAGCGATTTTATACAGCGTCTGCCACTAAAGTGTTGTGAATCTTGAGATCATTGTATATTCTGTGGATATGTAGATTGCTGTGTTTTAGGAAACAACATTCGGTTTAACATCTAAGATTTGGATTATGTATAGTATTATGGAATCTATTATGTAACATTTTAAGGTGCTGATGTTAATATGAGTTGATTTTTACATCTAATATTTGGATAATGTTTCTTACAAAATTGCCATTGATTCTCTGGTCAAAAGTTGGTATCTGAAAAAGTGACAAACCGTTCTTAGTGACTTACTGCATGTAGTCTTATATTTCAAAATTCAAATTAAAAACTGCTTTAGAGATCAACATGGGTAAAACTCTTAATTTCAACACCACTTATTTTATCTCCTAAATTTTAGGAAACTTATTAACAGACTAAATTGTCATCTTTTAACTTCACACGGATCAAAAAAATACTTTTACCACGCTTGCAATGGATGATTTGCAGAATAATCGACCTCCTTTACGAAAACGTGGACGACCTCCTTTATATGACATCTCAAATTGTAAGTTTTGACTCCTACCTGCATTTATGATTTCTCAGATTCTCATTAATAATTTTGTGTGTTTTTCTTATGTGTCAATGTTATTAGACTCAAAGAGTAGTAATTCAAATACTCCAAGTCATTGTTTAAAAGATATAACCAGCGTGTTGTCTAATGCAACATCAACCCAAAATGAAAATTGTGTTGGTCACGATTCTTATCCGGGCAAAGCAAAACGTGGACGACCTCCTAAATATGACATATCAAATCGTAAGTTTGTTTCCTACTTACGTTTTAGACTTCTCGAATTACCATAATGACTTTGTGCGTTCTTCTTATGTGTTATTAGTTGATTTACATGGTAGTATAGCAGCTACTCAGATATCCAGCGTGCCCCAAGTTACACAAACTGGACCAGCACTATTGACTAATGAATCGCAAGGTGGTAATTTTCAAAGACCATTCTGTTATGCATAGTCGTATGGTGATTATTTTTGTATTCTAACACAATAATCAACTAACCTCCTAAATATCTACTGTTCACGATTCTTATTCAGCTTTACGGAAACGTGGACGACCACCTAAATATGACATCTCAAATCGTAAGTTTCTTCTATTTTGGTCATCTGACATTTTTAATAATTGTGTTTCACATAATTAACATACCATGAACACTATCAGGTTCATGTCTTTCAATGTCTAAGCCTGAAGAAACCTACCATACCCGCTCTTCCACTTTTGGTCACGTTTTTCATGATGGCCAGCAAACTCAAATAAATTATCAATCTAGAAGTAAAGGAAAAGGGAAGATTTATGAAGATGGAAATGATAATGACACCGGCTATCACACTCCATTGAATTCCATAACATATCGTAAGTAGCTACCTCTTACCTGTCATTTTCATTGTTTCTAATATATGGCTTTATGTTTATCAGCATTATTCATGTAATCACTTTTTATATAGGCTCAAGTGTTACGAATTCATCATCCAAGTCAAAAGTTGCAAATGATATTACTTCAATGTCATCTAGAAAGCATAACCTGAGAAATAAATCAGCTCTCCTATCGGATATACCTATACATGATTTCGATATTGCTGAAGATGATGACATTGAAGTAGACTTGAGGAATCCTTATGTAGGTGTATCTGAGGGTACGCATATCTCTTTACTCTTCATTTAATATTCCACATTAAGAAGTACTATGTTAACGTCAAGTTTTGTTTTTCTATTCTCTATGTTCATCCAGAATATCTTGACCACGGTGATCCTACAAACATTTGCGGAGCTTGTAATGCAGTTTTATGGGATGCTGAAGCGAGAATGAAAAGGCCTTACAAAGGAAAATGGTGTTATTCTTTATGTTGTTTCTATGGCAAGGTTCAACTTCCAGAAGTAAAGGACCCACCACCTATGTTGCTCCAACTTTTTCGCGGAAATGATTCAATAAGTAAAAATTTCCTCAAAAACATAAGAACTTACAATATGATGTTCTCATTTACTTCAATGGGTGGAAAGATTGACCACTCTGTAAACGTTGGAAGGGGACCATATTGTTTTCGTCTACACGGCCAGAACTATCATAGGCTCGGAAGTTTGTTGCCGGTAAAGGATGCAAAACCAAAGTTTTCACAGTTGTATGTCTATGACACCGATAATGAAGATCAAAACCGAATTGACGCTGTAAGGTATAATATTGACACATATGGATTGTTTTGTTTTGTTTTTCTGTTTTTTTGTTTTTTTTTATTTTATTTTGTTTTTTTTTATTTATTTATTTTTTCAATTTTAAACCACTTGCCTGCCATGTTTAATATAACTGTCATATTGTTACACAAATTTATATAGTGGTTTGTTTGTTTATCCATACAAAATAAATATGATTTAACGTATCAGGTCAGGATCAAGCAGTCGGAAAACCAGTGGGGATTCTATTGAGCCGCAAATTACAGAGGCATTACGTACAATTTTGGATGGTAACAACGAGTTGGTAAAGTCATACCGGATGGTCAGAGATCGTTACGTATCACAAGAAAACCAACTAGATAACGTCAAATTAAGATTAATAGGGAGACGAACGTCTGATGGTAGGACATACAATCTCCCGACCGCATCTGAAATTGCTGTTTTGATTGTTGGTGATATTGAAGAAGCTCTTGATGAAAGAGACATTGTTGTTGAATCACAAACCGGTGATATTCAGCAGATAATTGTTTTGCATCCAAAGTTTCTATCACTTCAATATCCTTTGCTGTTTCCTTATGGCGAGGATGGTTACCACACGGACATTCTACATAGAGATATTGTTGATCCAGATACAAATAAACATGTTCATTTAACGATGCGTGAATTTATGGCTTATCTCATTCAAGAAAGGCCGAATAAGTTTTCCCTTATTCATAACTCCAGAAGATTGTTTCAACAATTTTTGGTGGATATTTTTACAATGATAGAAACTGAGAGAATGTATTTTGTCCGTAGCAAACAAAAAATACTACGATGTGCGTCATATGAGAATCTAACTAATCAACTTGACAATGGCAATCAAGATGCATCTACAATTGGCAAACGTATTCTCTTACCTTCATCATTCACCGGTGGTGCAAGGTACATGCAACAAAATTACTTAGATGCAATGACACTTTGTAAATGGTTTGGGCACCCTGATTTTTTCATTACATTCACTTGCAATCCAAAGTGGCCGGAGATTTCAAGATTTATGCGTAAAAGGGGATTGAAACCAGAGGACAGACCTGAAGTTTTGTGCAGAATGTTTAAGTTTAAACTTGATCATTTGATCAAAAACTGCAAGGAAAATCAATTATTTGGTCGTGTTCAAGCAGGTATTCACTTTAACAACCTAACCAAAATTCATGTCTAATTTGTTTACATGCATATACAGTTACAAATTTTAATAGTTTCCCACTCATTATTCATGAATGCAGTTGTGTATACAATCGAATTTCAGAAGCGTGGACTTCCTCACAGTCATATATGTTTATTCTTGCACAAAGATGATAAGTTGCTGAATCCAGAGAGAATTGATGACTTCATATCAGCTGAAATTCCAGAGAAAGACTTGGATCCAGATTTATACACTCTGGTCACCGAACACATGATGCATGGTCCGTGTGGAGCGGACAACCCGAGCTGTCCATGTACTATTAAGGGAGTATGCACAAAAAATTTTCCAAAAAAGTATTCTAATCGTACTTCGTGTGACTCAGATGGTTACCCTGTTTATAAGCGTAGGGAAGATGGTAATTTTGTTGAAAAGAGTCGTGTGCGGCTAGATAATCGATTTGTTGTTCCATATAATAGTTATTTGTTGAAAAAGTATCAAGCACATATCAACGTTGAATGGTGCAATCAAGCTGGTTCAATTAAATATTTGTTCAAGTATATCAACAAAGGACCGGATAGAGCTACAGCTTCAATTCATGTAGGTGATCATGACAATGAACCGCCTTCCAATGATGAAATTGTTGATGAGATTAAAGAGTTTTATGATTGTAGATACCTTTCAGCTTGTGAATCTTCTTGGCGTATTTTAAGATATGAGGTTCATTATCGTACACCTGCAGTGGAGAGGCTACCGTTCCATTTACCCGGTCAACAACAAGTTGTTTACGACGCCGATGATGACATCAACGATGTTCTTAATAAACCTTCAGTCGCGTCTAGCAAATTTCTTGCATGGATGGAGTGTAATAAAACAAGTGATCTTGCTAAAACATTGACTTACGCCGAATTCCCTACAAAGTTTAGATGGATTGGCCCAGAAAGAATTTGGCAAGAAAGAAAACAAGGTTATGCAATTGGAAGAATTCATAATGTTCCTCCATCGGTTGGTGACGCTTATTACTTAAGGGTTCTTTTAAACAAGGTGAAAGGACCGGAGTCGTGGGAGAAACTTTATGAATATAACGACATTATACACCCTACATTTAGGGAAGCGTGTTTTGCCCGTGGATTACTTGATGATGATAGAGAATATATTTATGCTCTTCAAGAGATAAGTGGTTGGGCATTAGGGAGGAAAGTACGCCGCTCATTTGTACATCTAATTATGTCTAATACTATTTCACGACCTGATCATGTTTGGAATGAAGCATGGACATTTATGAAGGATGATATTGAGCACCGTCAACGTCAACTATTGAACAATCCAGGTTAGCTTTTGTTTTTAAATTGTTGTTTCTACCACAATTCTATATATCTTAATTCTGTTTTTAGTTACTTTGTATGTTGTTGTTACCGCTCTAAAATGCTATGCAACAAACTTATATGATTTTTTCCAATCTTATATGATGTTTGGATGCTGTTTTTGCTACTTTTGTATGCAAATTTTAGCACACTTTTTACTCATATTACTGCTCTTGTAAAAACCAGTTTGTATGCTAAATTTAACTACCTTTTTATTTAAAAATGCAGATTTGGAGATGCGTGAACGTCATGTCAAAAATCTAATTTTACAAGATATAGATGCAATTCTTCGTAGTATGGGAAGTAGCCTGAAAAATATATCATCAATGCCGTTACCAGATATAGAGTTCTTACAAAATCATACTAATGCTCTTATCCATGATGAGTTGTGTTATAACAGAGATGAATTGAAAATGGAGCATGAGAATCTCTTTTCAAGTTTAACAGACGAACAGCAGAGTGTATATCGCAAGGTTATTTCGGCGGTTGAAAAGAATGAAGGTGGCGTCTTTTTTCTATATGGATATGGTGGTACCGGAAAAACATACATATGGAAAACACTATCTGCTGCTATCAGATGCAAAGGAGAAATTGTATTAAATGTTGCATCAAGTGGTATAGCTTCATTGTTGTTACCCGGTGGTCGTACTGCTCATTCTCGGTTTGGAATTCCAATCAATGTTAATGAAACTTCCTTTTGCTCAATTAATCAGGGTTCAGATCTTGCAGCTTTATTAAGTAAGACGAAATTGATTATTTGGGACGAAGCTCCTATGATGCACAGGCATTGTTTTGAAGCACTGGATAGAACATTAAGAGATATTCTTCGTTTCACAAATCCGAATAGCTTCAATATTCCTTTTGGCGGTAAGGTCATTGTGTTTGGAGGAGACTTTAGACAAATTCTTCCTGTTATAACTGGTGGCACAAGGCAAGACATCGTGCATGCATCTCTTAATTCATCGTATTTATGGGATCATATTAATGTATTAAGGTTAACCAAAAATATGCGGTTGAGAGTTGATTCTGGTTCATCAAGCACGGACGATATTAAAGAATTTGCAGATTGGATATTAAAAGTAGGAGATGGTCGCTTGGAGGGGCGTAATGATGGTGAGACTATGATTAATATACCAGACGATATCCTTATAAAAGATTGTGCTGACCCGGTTGGCGCGCTGGTTAATTTTGTCTATCCTTCCATTCTTGATAACTTGAACGATCCTAAATACTTTCAAGAAAGAGCGATTTTAGCTCCAACACATGAAGTGGTTGAATTTATCAATGATCATTTGCTTTCATTACTTCCTGGTCAAGAGAAAGTATATGAAAGTTCAGATAGCATATGTGAATCTGAAGGATTAAATGACAATTTCAATGAGTCGTTGTATTCTCCCGACGTGTTGAATGGTATGAAGTTGGCTGGCCTACCAAATCACAAGTTAGTATTGAAAGTTGGGGCACCGGTTATGTTGCTTCGTAACATGGATCAGAGTGAAGGGTTATGCAATGGGACCAGATTGCGTATTAAGGAACTCGGAGACCGTGCTATCAAAGCCGAAATTTTGACTGGAACAAAAGTTGGAGAAACAGTGTCACTAACAAGATTCAAATTGACTCCTTCCGATAAAAGATTACCTTTGCAGATTAATAGGCGACAATTTCCAATATCTGTATGCTTTGCAATGACTATCAACAAAAGTCAAGGGCAATCGCTTTCGAAAGTTGGAATATATTTGCCTAAACCTGTCTTCACACATGGTCAGCTTTATGTTGCAGTATCAAGAGTCACAAGTCGGAAAGGCCTAAAGATGTTGATATACGATAAAGATGGAAAGGTTTGCAGCGATACTATGAATGTTGTTTATCCCGAAGTTCTTCAAAAAGTTTAAGACGCTACAAGCATGTTCAAATAAGCGATTTTATTATCACATTTGTTTATCATGTTTTTATCTACATTAATATGTTTCAGTTTGACTCTTTTTTTTTTTACTTATAATACAATTTTTTTATTGCCACCCGCGAAACCCGCGGGTCTATAGTCTAGTCTGATATATAAAAAAAGTTTGGTTCTCAAATGATTTTAAATCATATAATTTTGATATTCAAAGTTCTAAAGTGGACTAAACTTATAGTTTGTGTTTTTTTAATGCCTATTTGCAGTATAATAAGCAAGGCTACAAATACTTAACCAAGGGAATGGTGTTTGACTTTATTCATTGTCGTAAGTGTTGATTTTGATGGAAATAAATATTCTTTTTGATGTGCAACAAAGATGTAATGTGTCTTATTCATGTTAGAAATTGTGAATTTAAACATAACATGAGGAACCCTAATTTTATTACCATTCTTGTTAATAGCTACTCAAACATTCTATTATTAGATGTTGATTATATCGTGTTATCTCGTCGGGTTGGTTATTTTCTATTTAGATCGAGTCATGCATGAACAAGAGTGCAGGCTCTAAAGAGAACTTAGAAAGTGACATTTTATTATGGTGGCCGATAAAGATGAAGCATGAAACACATCTAGCGCGAAGGACTATATGTTTAAGAATTTTGAAGTTGTGTGGATCTGAAATCTTTATACTACATATAAAGCACGGAAGCCATTGTTGAAAATCCAACATGAGTAATTACTTAAATACCCTTGAATATTATTGAAATTACGTATCAAAACTGTCATTCAAAGTTGTTATATTTGTCATTACAGAATTAATATTCCATCAACAACTTTCAAACCAGCAAAAACTTAACGTAATTAAGTGCATACTTACATACTTACTAGCAATCCAAGAAAAANGGTTGAGAGTTGATTCTGGTTCATCAAGCACGGACGATATTAAAGAATTTGCAGATTGGATATTAAAAGTAGGAGATGGTCGCTTGGGGGGGCGTAATGATGGTGAGACTATGATTAATATACCAGACGATATCCTTATAAAAGATTGTGCTGACCCGGTTGGCGCGCTGGTTAATTTTGTCTATCCTTCCATTCTAGATAACTTGAACGATCCTAAATACTTTCAAGAAAGAGCGATTTTAGCTCCAACACATGAAGTGGTTGAATTTATCAATGATCATTTGCTTTCATTACTTCCTGGTCAAGAGAAAGTATACGAAAGTTCAGATAGCATATGTGAATCTGAAGGATTAAATGACAATTTCAATGAGTCGTTGTATTCTCCCGACGTGTTGAATGGTATGAAGTTGGCTGGCCTACCAAATCACAAGTTAGTATTGAAAGTTGGGGCACCGGTAATGTTGCTTCGTAACATGGATCAAAGTGAAGGGTTATGCAATGGGACCAGATTGCGTATTAAGGAACTCGGAGACCGTGCTATCAAAGCCGAAATTTTGACTGGAACAAAAGTTGGAGAAACAGCGTCACTAACAAGATTCAAATTGACTCCTTCCGATAAAAGATTACCTTTGCAGATTAATAGGCGACAATTTCCAATATCTGTATGTTTTGCAATGACTATCAACAAAAGTCAAGGGCAATCGCTTTCGAAAGTTGGAATATATTTGCCTAAACCTGTCTTCACACATGGTCAGCTTTATGTTGCGGTATCAAGAGTCACAAGTCGGAAAGGCCTAAAGATGTCGATAAAGATGGAAAGGTTTGCAGCGATACTATGAATGTTGTTTATCCAGAAGTTCTTCAAAAAGTTTAAGACGCTACAAGCATGTTCAAATAAGTGATTTTATTATCACGTTTGTTTATCATGTTTTTATCTACATTAATATGTTTCAGTTTGACTTTTTTTTGGACCAAAAACCAAGTGAACCCTTTCACGTAATAAACCAACCCACGAGCAGTAGAAAAGATGGATAAAAATGCTTCTTTGTAAGTTGATTTCTGATGCCAGTGCTACACCTTCATTTATCATATAGGTGGTATTCTCCAAATTATTATGGGTGAATATAGAATGTGCTTATGATATAACCAAGTATTATGTAAAGTATTGTAAACACTTTGATGTGGATAATTTCATAGTGAATCTTTTATATATTATGATGAATCTTGGTGTTGAAAGTTGTCCGGAAAGGTGGTTTCTCCGTGCAACCGCATATGTACAAAACTATTTATCTTGTGATTTACTGATTATCCTTGATGAATCATGGCTACCTCGCAGAAATCTATAATATGTGACTACTTAAAATAAATTTTCACCATTAGTGCAGGCTTTAGAAACCAAGCCCAATTCTTGTGTTCCCCTTTATGTTGTTGCAGATAAAGCATAATCTCTCAACTCTTATAGGGCATCTTAAACAACATTTTTGGATACTAAAGAGACATATGTAGTGCTGCACACTATCTATTAATAAATCCATAAGTGAATTTTAGCCCACTGAACCCGTTTGAACTATTATAAAAAGATTAACTCAAACTGACCCATTTTGACATGTTGAAGGAAATTAATTAAAACTAAAAGATAAAACGTTTTGAAGCTGAAATAAATGGGTGTTTGGGAGCGGCTTGACTTGGGTTTTATTCTATACTTAACGGTCAAATGGGCAATCAGTAGTATTTAGCTTGTAGATGCAGATAGTGTATTCACACTCATTACATAAATATAAATTTATATGGTGTTGTTATGGTAAAGTGATAATGTACAGACAGAACACCAACTATTCAACCTTTTTCATCAAGGTCATCAAAGTAAATGTATCCAGTTTGTTTATAACAAATCTAATAAAAACATGCTAAATGACGTAAAATTAACCAAGGGAGTTTTGTGATCTTCATCATCAAGCTTGTGTTCAGCGGTTCGTTATAAGTGAAACAAGTATACTAGATATACATTTTTTTGTGGACTAGAAGTAGATTCAATAGTTAGGTGCTACATGTAAAAATATGATCCTACATTAATCTGTGACCCAATAAACGATCCTAATATTAGCCGTATTGGACAGTTTTAGAACCATACTATGTGGTTTGAGAACCATAATTTGTGACCCGTTTGAGAACCATAATAGAGATTCTTCATGACTAGAAGATTGTAATTTCGCAAGTTTAATACAAAAATCAATTTTTTTATTGCCACCCGCGAAACCCGCGGGTCTATAGTCTAGATGAAAAAAAACGTAAAAAAAAAGTGGAAAACACGAAAAATATAATTTTATTGAAAGTATATCAAAGTAGCCTATCTATATAAAGATAATTAAATGCTCGTCGTAACGGTATATTTTTTTCGCTTAACGATTAACGGTTTGAAAGATATTAATATTTGAAAAAAAGGATGAAAGTGGGTTTTTTAAATTGTTGGAATTAATCTCATTCATTATATCAAATAAAAATAGAAGGTGGAGATTAATCTGATATGTAAAAAAAGTTTGGTTCTCAAATGATTTTAAATCATATAATTTTGATATTCAAAGTTCTAAAGTGGACTAAACTTATAGTTTGTGTTTTTTTAATGCCTATTTGCAGTATAATAAGCATGGCTACAAATACTTAACCAAGGGAATGGTGTTTGACTTTATTCATTGTCGTAAGTGTTGATTTTGATGGAAATAAATATTCTTTTTGATGTGCAACAAAGATGTAATGTGTCTTATTCATGTTAGAAATTGTGAATTTAAACATAACATGAGGAACCCTAATTTTATTACCATTCTTGTTAATAGCTACTCAAACATTCTATTATTAGATGTTGATTATATCGTGTTATCTCGTCGGGTTGGTTATTTTCTATTTAGATCGAGTCGTGCATGAACAAGAGTGCAGGCTCTAAAGAGAACTTAGAAAGTGACATTTTATTATGGTGGCCGATAAAGATGAAGCATGAAACACATCTAGCGCGAAGGACTATATGTTTAAGAATTTTGAAGTTGTGTGGATCTGAAATCTTTATACTACATATAAAGCACGGAAGCCATTGTTGAAAATCCAACATGAGTAATTACTTAAATACCCTTGAATATTATTGAAATTACGTATCAAAACTGTCATTCAAAGTTGTTATATTTGTCATTACAGAATTAATATTCCATCAACAACTTTCAAACCAGCAAAAACTTAACGTAATTAAGTGCATACTTACATACTTACTAGCAATCCAAGAAAAAAAAAAAAAAAAAAAAAAAAAAAAAAAAAAAAAAAAAAAAAAAAAAAAAAAAAAAAAAAAAAAAAAAAAAAAAAAAAAAGATAATTCCTAGGCAAAACACAATATATACCGTTTATATAAAGTGAATCTACACAAAATTAATAACAAAACGAACGGTTGCATATCGTTAAATGATGATGGTCGGTGGTGTTGTCGTATGGTCAAATGATGATGGTCGGTGGTTGTTGTTGTCATGCAGATGGCTACGGTTCGTGGTGGTCACCGGAGGTATGTATTTTCCGTGGCTTGATAAAAAAATAAAACCCTAACATAGTAAAATATACGAGCATATGAAATGGATATATATGACCCAACAAGATTATTCTGTATACTCTTCGTAAGCCCAACCAACAAAAGAGTTTCACATTATTAAAATTTAAAAACACTTGTAATGATAAATTTTATCAATTTTACCAAGGAAAATGTACTTTATCTTATGTTAACTACTTAGAGTGCATTAAGCACTATTAAATTCTACTCCGTATATATAGTAAAATACATGATTATCTTTTAAAGATAATTAAAGCTCATAAACTAAGTATTTAGATATGAGTATCTAATTTATATCTATACTACGTATAAAGCATGTACTACGTATATGTTTTCTTGAAACTTAAAAAACTTAAAAGTGGTAATGTTTAATTCTCATAATACTCGTTGAAACTTAAATTCCCACATTAAAATTTAAATAATGTTTCCTTAATTAAATTGTTATACTAAAATTTCCACCCAAAACTAAAAA
This sequence comes from Artemisia annua, assembly GCA_014162995.1. Classification (NCBI taxonomy): domain Eukaryota; kingdom Viridiplantae; phylum Streptophyta; class Magnoliopsida; order Asterales; family Asteraceae; genus Artemisia; species Artemisia annua. The sequence goes on from LBNU01007337.1 coordinate 243,640, forward strand.
AAAAAATAATAATAAATAAAAATAAAAATGACAACTTTATTTATAATGTAGTTTCGTGTAAATCAACACTAATAATTTCTAAAAACTCATACACAAACTCTATTATATAAGACATTGCATTACATTTTTTTTAATTATTATATTAGTTTATAGTTGATGAAAATGAATAGCCACGCAACTATAGAAATTTACCGATATAAAATCTCGTTGCTATGCAAAAGTATTCGTCTAGCTGTATATAATAGAGGGATGACATTGTTGAAAAATTAAGCACAAGAAAACTATTAAATTATACTTAAAACCTATTTGCATGATTTAGGTAACTATAAAAAAAAGATTATAGCCCTTTCTAAACAAATTTACTAATCTATTAATTTGACAGGATTTATTTTCTTAATTTTCTTTATCTATACATGGAAATAAACACAGGAAATAAGAGGCTAACTAAAAAAAAATGTGTGAAAAAATACAACTGCAAAAATAAATTATTTCTCTACATGTTAAATAATGTCAATAAGTTTTAAGGATAATTTAGTAATTTTATTGTACTTAATTTTTCAACAATATCATCCCTCTGTTACAAATTTTAAAAGTTATTTCAACCGAAAATCTTCACTATCTGTAAGGTTACCGTCAAGCAAAGTGTGCTACTGAGAATATTGGTAGGCTGAAAAATGTACTTTCGAAATACATTTACTCAAAAGAAAATTTAATTACATGGGTATCTGACGTCACAACATGCGTTGACCTGTATATAATGAAGAAAATGTGGCATGTCAGTTGACATGTCATCAATGATATGGAAAATGTTATCCTATTATATAAAATATGAATAAATTCACCTACTAAACATATACTGTATTAATTATAGAATTAATTTTAAATCAAATATTTTATTACATCTAACAAATATATTGTATGATTATATACTACTATATCATATATATTAAAATACATAGCACATACATTAATAGTTTAAAACAATAAATCTTGTTACAATTAAGACAAACCTTCAATAAAGCGTGATAACTGATAACATTGTTTGCAAATTCACCGGTTGATAGTCTAGTTTACGTATATTACATATAAATTATAGGTTTCTTCTAAACATATTTTGATATCTGGGGTTTTTTTTTCTAAGCATAAACCTCAAAATTTTGATTTTAAAGAATTGAACAACATTTTACTTTAATTTAAATAACGTATATGGAGATATTTAGTTATAACAACATATTTTGATAAAATTTTGATAATGTTGGGTATTGTTATCGTTGTTGTATTGCAACTAAAAGGAATATTATTTGAAGTTCCATATGATGAATTGAAGAGTGTTCTTCTTATGAACTAAAAACTATTTCAATATATATATTTATGAATTAAAAAGTATTAACCTTATTGTTAATACGAGGATTTTTAACTCGTGCTTTGCTGCGAGGTGCGAGGTTTTGCGTAAAAGAAGTTTATGTTATTCTCTTATTTAAATCGAATTTTATTTACTTATATATTGTTTTAAACATATATAGGAAAATACTAAGTGATAAAATAATAATATTAAATTGTGTGAAAAATACATTAAAAGTATTTTTAGAAAAGAAAGCAAATTTTTTTTTTTTTTTAATTTAGTTTTCCTTAAAACTAGTTAATTACAAGTATACAAAGTTAAAAATACTTATGTAAAACTTAAAAACACGAAAAAAGGCTATTATTAAATTTTGAAGTTAGAGACGGTTTTTGTAAAGTAAATTGACTTACAAAGATTATATATATAACCTTTCTTTTAGGGATGGTTGTCGTTAAGTGAGGTAACTTTCAGTGACAATGTACGTAAGTTTATGTTAAATAGATAGTCCTTATATGTAACCCATGAATTGTTTTTGTAATCATAGTGTTAACCTAAGGGCTTTTTCTCGGACAATTTATGTATAGCTGGTAAACCGCGGAGAGGATGTTTTCCTTTTTTCCATTGAGTTTTACTCTTCGGTGAACAGTTAAGGCCATGCCTTTTGTTTACATTTAAAATTATGCTTGCAAAAAATAAAATAAAAAATATAATACTTAGGCGCGCAGAGCTAGAATTATCAAGAAGTAAGATTTTGATGTTAAAGAAAATAAATTGTAATTTTTGCCCCTTTAGGTTACAAGAAGTTTTTAAGTTATTTTAACATTTATGCTCTTGTAACACCTTCTTTTGAGTTTTGACAACGAAGTTACCACGCGTTATGTCAAACCTTACTTTTGGAGTTGCGACTAAACCATAATATCATATATAAAAGTCCGGAAAACATACAATAGTTGTCTTACAATGCAGCGAAAGTCTTAAAAACTTATATAAGCTATATGTTTACATTCTTAATTTATCATACACAAAGTAATGAGAACTACTATCTCCAGAACAGTCGTCTATTCATTTTCTTTTCCCTCGGAAGTTCTTGCCTGTTTGGGTCCTGGGATACATGTTTATACATACATACATACATACATACATACATACATACATACATACATACTAATCAGCAAAAGGCTTAGTGAGTTCATGAGTTTGAGCGTGCATTTAAAAACATAAAAACTGTATCATAATAAAAACAATATCGTAAAATGTGTGCTCACTTTAAGCATTTCACACAAAAAATCGTAACGTGAAAACATAAAAATATCAAGTAGAGATCTCGTACTTATGTTGAATGCATCTTTGTGGAACATATCCGACATATCCACAATAACCGGTAGATGTATAACTTGTGCCAGGTAATTAGTATCTAACCACAATAACCGGTAGATGTATGACTGGTTGGTGCTCCGACATATCCACAAATGTATCAACAGAACATTTTCATATATTCAAATCCATGCATAATATAACTTGTAAGCATATCATAAAATATTAGCACAAAAAGGAATCATAACATAGAACATGTATCTCAGTTTTCATAAAGTATTATAAAAACTCACCTTAAAATCAAGTCTCGCAAAACTTAATCTACTATCTTTTGCTTTTAAAATCATATATTTGGCAGGCACAGATGTATTGCTAATATGTTGGTATAAAAATTTATATTTAAATCCACTCACAATGATTCAATTTCGGGTTTTAAAGACCCATTTTTGGTCTTTTTACAAAACCGAACCAAACATCATAAATTGGACGGCTTACTTTTATTAAGGACATTAATTGATTAATTTTAGGGACATAAAAACGAAGCTAAACATATAATTAATTTAAGGATTAGACCAAGAATCATACATAATTCGTGTTCTTACCAAACCTGTACCTTCACTTTCATGCCCAAAAATCACCCATCATAATTCGAAATAGAAATTGACATAGGGCTTTTGTTTCTTACATTGAATACATCTTTCGTTTTTACCTTGATAATATCGATCCTTTAGAGTTGCCAAGTGTAGGAGTGGTTACTAACACAATATAGGTCCTTCAATACTTCATTTAATTGAAACATTTGATCATTTACTTATCTTTTTCTTATAACTCTACAACTTTATTTTAAATTGACTTAAAACTAAAATTATTTAGACTCTAAGTTAGGGTGTTACTTTTAAGGATCAACACCATGGATGTTACTTTTAACGTGAGTCATATTATGTTGACTAATAAAAAACAAATAAATTAGATAAAGGTTTTTCTTTTAACTAAAAATCAAAGGCCTAATATTTTCCTATCACAAAAAAGTCAACATATATCCATTAATTAGAAACATACGCATTAGTCTAGCAGACAATATAAACCTCGAGTACTAGCTTGCAACATATAATAAAAAACCAAAACATTTTCAAACTTCCTCAACTGGTTTTTGCTCCTTCTGATTTTCCCTTGGATACTTCATGTGCAACTGATCATTGCCTTCATTATCAGTCAAAGAAGAAGCACCAGCCATGGAAACGTTCTTGAGAGTCGTGTTGTTTGTAGTGTTTAAGGTATCATTCGACTCAATTGCGCTTCCTGAAGGTGTTAGCTTGGACAACCTCTTTATCTCTTTGTTTTTGCCCCAGAGCACCACATACAAGCCCACTACAATTATTACCGATCCTATCACACTGCATACAATAAAAAATAAAAATAAACAAATAATTAATTAGCAATGTCGTCATTTAGTGATGAATTAAGTGTTAAAAAGATTAGTATAGTTTGCGAAATGTTTCTAAAAAGGAAAAGAGGTGTCACATAACACAATTAGCAACTCACTAGCTACTATATGTACAAATGAGGCCATATATATAGCGTGTTTCGTCTACTTACGTTCCCACATGCAGGTTTTCATCGAGTAGAAGAAAGCCAGCTATCGCAACGAACACAAGCACCAAAGGGCTGAATACTGAACCAAACAGTGGCCCTTGCAAATGTACAGCTGCCATGATCAATACAACAGCTGCCAGTGAACCTATTCCCTGTGACACATACAATTGAATCAACATATAATTTACTTGTAGTTAATCAGAAGACCGAGTCGATCAGCTCACTGGAGCATGGATAACTAATTACCTGGAAAATAACACACAACAGTCTAATGTTCCAACCAAGTTTCCATTGACTCCAAGATCTCTCAGTAGAAACAACATACACAAACGATTGTATGAAGCCAAACACACTGAACATAAATGAGTTTGAGTAATGACATGGATAATTTGCACTCATTTTACCCTGTATATTGAAGATTTATAATCAAACTATCATGATTAACATTTGAAAAAGTTCAATAAGTAGCCGAATATTTAAATCTAATGAATTTATTCTTGGAACTCCTGACAAGTGAACTGAGGGTATAAACTTTGATGGAACCAAACCAGAAAGAATCAAACCACAATGGCAAAAGATATATGAAATAAATCAATATAAACTAGTATGCTCCCAAACTAGACCATGAACTACATGCACATAGGGCTTTTGCTTGATTTGAAAATTACAAAGTTCTTTTTTTCTTTTCTCTTCAAGTTTGAGCTAATAAAGACATCATTCGGCCGGCCTCGCAGTATCCAGAATGTATCTAAGACACGTGCAGTGCCTGCGATTTCCTCCTCAAGTTATTTTGCGTTTAATCTAAATTTTTACAAGTAGATAAATTTTCATCTTATTCCCCACTAATATAAATAAAGCTAAGGATATACTTTTCACACCAATTGCAGTGCTTCTCAATAGTTAAGGGCTTAACTAAGGCGCTTCTCGTCTGTCCAAAACATCCTATCCACCCCCACCCCCCTCCCCCCACCCTCATTTTTTTNCCTCATTTTTTTTTTTTCATATATCTCTGAGTTAAGTAAGAATGTAACACGCCATTACAAAGATGTTATATTCTCTAAAACGTTTAGCATTTTCTTTATCAACCATAAACTATTTATATAAAAGATTTGCGACTATAAAGGACTTTTTATTATTTAAACTAACTTCCTACTAAGATTTAAGTCCAAAGTTTTACGAAATCACAGATGTTAACATTTATTATGTGAACCGCAGGGCAGAGAGGCGAATGCACTTGTATAGTATGGGGGCGGTCCCCTTCATGGCTAGCCCAAAAAGATGAGATTTTAGTGTTAATTTTGAGGTTTTTTCGGAAGTGCCCTCCACCCAAAACTCAAATTGCCGCCCCACCCATATACTAAAACCCAACATTCAACACTCTAAAACCTTATAAATCATTCATCTCTAAGTAACAATACTCAATTTATCATTTCGATCCTAGTTTTTTTTCTTCCGCATTTTGTTGCTACCGTAAAATAAATAAATAAATAAATAAAATTTGCACCCACAACCTATTTTCTTGGTTCCGACACTACCACAGGGTTCTCATCACAGTGTAAAATCTGGTGAAAATTCCTTAAAATTTTTCATTTTTTGTTAAAATGCACCTGCTGCGAAAAAAATTGGTGCTACAATCCTAAGTTCACTTAGCTCATTTAGATCTCTTAAATATATTGTGCACATGGTATTGTTGAGTCCTAGATACGCCCTGAAAACATACAGAATCTTTGAGTGTGACATTAATAAGTCAAGAATATTTTCTAGTGTATACTATTTGGAGATCAGAAATCCGAACTTGGTTTGGTTTGATTCACAGTTTGACCTAGAAAAACAGTCAACTCGAGGTCCGACCCACATGTACACTAAGAAAATTTTTCCCCCACTTGGACTATTTCGGTACCCTCCTTGATCAAAGGTGTAAGTGATGAGACTAGTTAATATGAGTTTTGCATACAATTATGCATGCGCAAGAGCATTTACCTGAACGCTAAAATAAACGGCAACAGCAAGAGAATACGCCAATGCCAATACAGCCCCCATGATTTGATGAGAAGAAGTCTTGTGCGATGTTGCCACGTGTCCATCCATACGTTGGCCTCCGTGCAAAATGTTGAAATGGGTTGACAAAATGTTGATTGGTTGACCTTTGTAGAAAGTAAGAAGCATCGCCCCTCCAACAGCGACTAAAGTTCCAACAACCTTTGCTTTTCCTGTGCTTTTACCTATGCCAACCTTCTCCATCCTTAAAGCCATAAATTATCAGTTGCATGTTACACTATATATATATCTTGTATAAAAATAAAGTCATGATTATTATTATTATTATTGTTATTATTTGTAAAATAGACAATTTATCCGTTTTTAATTATGCCAGGGCTCTAAGAGAGATAAACGAAGCATAAAATCAGTTATAAGACCATGCAAGATGCTTGGAGTCAACTCAATGGAAACGAAAACGCGGGCTTGAGTTGATTGAAAACTTATTATACTCATTATAGACACATTGCCATCCCTATTACTCGGATATCATAAACGGGTATGGGCACGTGACGGACCCAGGATTTTTAAAAGGGTGTTGCACAAAAGAAATGTTGGGCTAAGTAAAGTTACACCATAAGAAACGAAGGTAGCCAAAAAAATATTGGGGGTTGCAAATACCACAAAAACGACAGTTTTGAAATATTTTTGCACTTCGTGACCTAAAATTGGGTGTAACCCGTGCCACACCCGACATACATGTGGGTCCGTCCATGGTCACGTATGATTCCATTTGGTAAAACTCATCTAATTTGGTCCAACAAAATAAATATGTATAAAAACACATGTGTCAATTTTGTAAGAAAAAACAAAAGAGGGGTAATTAATAAAACTTTAGTTAAATATTAAATAGATTATATGGAGTTACGTGTATAACTTGTTAGTTTTCATATATTTTAATAATTTTATAAAATAAACAAATATCCTTTTAGAATTTATACCCCCTAGACTTAGGATTTTGAAAAAAGAACAACATATATGTTGTTATTTATAAATATTATTATCAACAAAGATTAAATTCATGTATATGCACGTGATTATAAATATCAAAATGAGTTTAGGTACGGATATCCGAAATGAATACATAAATGAATACATAAGATTGTACGTATATGAACAACTCATGTTATCCCTCTTTATAAGTTTAGGTACGGATATCCAAAAAAATATTTTTTTACTGTACACTTCAATAACGACTCAAGTTATTCTTTTTTATATGTTTAACCCGTGCATACACGGGTTGAAAATTAAATACGGCTAAAATTATTACTCCGTATTAACTAGAGTATAAATATCAAAATGTAAGCACGTGTTACTTTGATATGAAAATAAATATATGAGATTGTACATATAACAACGACTCATTTAATTCTTATTTAAAGTTTAAATAACGATATCCAGAAAACCATTTTTTTTAACTTCATCAAGGGTCATTACGTGCTAATAAAAGTGCATATTATGTTCAACATAATATTAATAGTTAAATTTAAACAATAACATCAATGTCAACAACATGTTAATTAAACAAAGACAAATTATTCATCCAACAAAAATCTATACAAGATATTAATCGATATTAATAAATAATGAAAAGATTATAGAAAAACTCATGCGTGCATGAGAATTATAACTATTTCCGTTATAGTGGGTGTTTAAGATTCTTACAAAAGTGTTTATCTTATATGTTTTTGTAAATATAGAGAGGTTTTAGTGTTATTGCACATATTTTGTTGTAAAGTAAAGAACAATTTAATATTACACAATCCAAACATATATATGAATATATTCTTGTATTATTGGTACTAAACAAGTGTGGTTAAAAAAATACCCGAACATAACAGCTACAAAGAAGGTGATAGGTGGAACAAGATTGGTAAAAGCAGCAGTAAATGTTGGTGATGTTAGAATCAAGCTTTGAGCAAATAGATTTTGCGACATCGGACCCCTACATTGTCAATTGAACCATGAAAAGTAATTAAATGAGGATCACCAAATTTGGATTAACACCTCAATTTCATATAAACTACATATTAAATGTATGTCTTCATTGATAATTGCATTAATTATGATATGGAAGAATTAATGATATGGAGTCTATATGGACCGTTCAACTATAAATCATCTTGTCATTATATGTAATGTAATACACACATATAAAATATAAGCTTGAGGACATACCCAAAAATGGCACATAGAAAGCCTTGGAAGAGAATTTTCCATGTTAACTTTGGCCTTTTGTTTCTGCAACATTTTCATAAAAAAGTAACAATAAAAATAAAAATGTAAAAAAAGTCTATTTAGGATAACTGTTTGAAAATGTATCATATATTAAAACAGAAGTTTTATAGTATGTATGAAACTTTTAAATCTTCCAATTCTGTATTTTTTTTTCACTATTATATTTACTAAATCACCTGATTACGAAAAAAGTGATGACGATGTGACATGAGTTATTCATTAATTATTATCACTCATTTCATTTGTCTAAAAGGTTTGATAAATATAATAGAAATATAAAAAGGTTAATCCTAAGTAATTGAAATAGAAAGTTTTCGTAAAATATTTCGTGTCAAATTGGAAGATTATCTCAAAAAACAAAAACAAAAATAAAATAGGTGATGATTTTGACATTCGACGATCGACACATTATTTGGGTTAGTGGTTTATGTGGAATCTTACTTAAGCGTACGTATGGGCTCATTTTTCGTGGTAGTTGGTGCTTGTTACTCATTGGTGGAGGTGGTAAAATAGGATGAATCTTTAAGAATAACGAGGTTAACACATAAGTTTATTTAAGCATCAAATAAATTTATTAAAACTATTATTTTAGTTAATGTATGCAGTGTTTTAAATTTGATTTATATGAAATTCTACAAATTTCTCTCAAATTATTTTGTGAAAAATTGTAACAAAAGTATTATTATTTGTTATGAAGATTGTTATAAAGATAATATTACTAACACATAATGCTTATAATAACTAGTTTGTTAGTAAAAAAAAATTAAGATATACTAAAGGGATAATTTAAAAAATGACCAAGTTGCTCAATCGATTAGGATTTTTGACCTTGGATTTGAAAATTTTTAAACTGACCAGTTGCCCAACGCAACACTTAACGGGGGGACGCCAAGTGGCGAATTTTTGGGCAATGCCTCCTTTTTTTGGGCAACTTGGGACACTTGGCGTCTCATGGGCGGCGACAGGTTTTTGGGCAACTGGTCAGTTTAAGAATTTTCAAATCGAAGGTCAATTGGGCAACTTGGTCATTTTTGAAATTATCACTATACTAAATGGGAATTGATTTGCACATTCAAACTTTTGATTGGGACACTCCACTGTGTGCATTGGATACTTGTACAAGGTTTACAGTGTGCTTTAATTGTTGAGTGTGCCAATAAAAAAAGTTGAGTGTGCAAATCACCTCCCATACTAAATTATACTCCCTCCGTCCCAAAATTATTGTCCACCGTCAAGAAACACATAGTTTAAGAAAAATGCATTTATTACTGTTTTCTCTTTCTTACTTTTTAGCAGAATGAAAATTTTACCATTAGCTAATTAATTAAAGTCTTCCTTAAAGTTTGTAATAATAATTTCAAGCAATGGTAATATGGTAAATTTTATCAAACTTTCCCATCTATTTTTCGTATTGGACAATTAAATTGGGACATCCAAAAAAGGAAATATGGACTATTACTTTGGGTTAAGATCCATGAAGAACCCATACATGCCATAGAACCTATCAACCAATCATAGCCACCAATTTATATTTTCCACATTTTTTTTCAAACAATATATCTTGCAAACGGTAAATCTTAAAGCTACAAAAAAAAAACCATCGCGACGAGAATTAAATGATCTTTCTATAGATTTGCATTTTTATATACTTTCGACGAATTTTTTTTTCGACGAACCTTTTTTTTTTTTTTTTTTTTTTTTTNTTCAACTATAAATCATCTTGTCATTATATGTAATGTAATACACACATATAAAATATAAGCTTGAGGACATACCCAAAAATGGCACATAGAAAGCCTTGGAAGAGAATTTTCCATGTTAACTTTGGCCTTTTGTTTCTGCAACATTTTCATAAAAAAGTAACAATGAAAATAAAAATGTAAAAAAACTATTTAGGATAACTGTTTGAAAATGTATCATATATTAAAACAGAAGTTTTATAGTATGTATGAAACTTTTAAATCTTCCAATTCTGTATTTTTTTTACACTATTATATTTACTAAATCACCTGATTACGAAAAAAGTGATGACGATGTGACATGAGTTATTCATTAATTATTATCACTCATTTCATTTGTCTAAAAGGTTTGATAAATATAATAGAAATATAAAAAGGTTAATCCTAAGTAATTGAAATAGAAAGTTTTCGTAAAATATTTCGTGTCAAATTGGAAGATTATCTCAAAAAACAAAAACAAAAATAACATAGGTGATGATTTTGACATTCGACGATCGACACATTATTTGGGTTAGTGGTTTATGTGGAATCTTACTTAAGCGTTTGATTTACGTATGGGCTCATTTTTCGTGGTAGTTGGTGCTTGTTACTTGTTGGTGCTTGTTGGTTGAGATCCATGAAGAACCCATACATGCCATAGAACCTATCAACCAATCATAGCCACCAATTTATATTTTCCACATTTTTTTTCAAACAATATATCTTGCAAACGGTAAATCTTAAAGCTACAAAAAAAATACCATCGCGACGAGAATTAAATGATCTTTCTATAAATATGCATTGTTATATACTTTCGACGAATTTTTTTTTCGACGAATTTTTTTTTTTTTTTTTTTTTTTTTTTTTTAATTTCCGCCCAGAAAGAATCATATATGATTCGTAAAAATCATATATGATTCGTAAAAAATCATATATGATTCGATTCTTACGAATCATATATGATTCGTAAGAATCATATATGATTTGTTAAAATCGAATCATATATGATTCTTACGAATCATATATAATTTTTCTGAGCGAAAAAAATAAAGTTCATCGAAAAAAAAGTTCGTCGAAAGTTTATAACAATGCATGTCTATAGAAAGATAATTTAATTCTCGTCGCGATGGTATTTTTTATGTAGTTTGACGATTTACAGTTTGCGAAATATTTAAGTTTTAAAAAAAAGATGAAAGTTTATTTTTTTATTTTGATAAAAAAAAATGAGTGGATAAGATTGCTTGATGAATTCTATGGTAAAAGTTAGATCTATAAAGAACTTTGGCTTACTTTGGGACGGAAGGAGTATTATTCCTCGTACTTAAAAAAAATTGATTTGAGTTTCATTTTTCTATCAAAGGTTATCCAGTTGGCAATTGAGTAATATGCCACGTAGCCATAACATGCTAAGCTGCCTAGCTCGATATTTTCTTCACCGAAAACTTTTTTTTTTCTTTTCTTTTTTTTTTGGAACCAAAAAAGCAAAAAGAAATCAGGATTACTTAAAACAACTCAATTCGACCATTCAAACAAAAATTTGTAATTAAGGTTAATGTGTTATACATTCTTATTGCATTTTGCGCAAAAGTAAAATAACATTTAACAAAATGGGAGATAAAAATCACCTTTCAATGATGAGAGCAAGAGGAAGAATGAGAAATGAAGAAACTAAATAGCGATAAGTGATCAAAATGCTCACATGCATTCCATCATTTGAAGCTACTTTGTATGAAATACTAAGTGCTGCAACTATCAATTGACATGCAATCATCATCAATGTTGCCTTCAAACTTTGGATCTTATTCTGAACCAAGTGCCAAAATATAGATGCTCCCATATTGACCTTTTTATCCAATTAATGAATTCTGAAAAGTATGCAAAGCTTTATAACTTTAAACATACAACTCAACACGACTCTCTTTTTATAGCTTAATAAGATTGTTAAGGCACCGAAGCATATTTACCATTTATGGAGTAAAAACGATACATAAGAGTAGGTGAAATTAAGATAGAGAGAGAACGTCTTCAATTTTTTAACAAGAGCTATCATAAATTTCCTGATTTTCCTCACATAAATGTGTAAACATAGTAGTAATAAATTTGCATTTATACTTATATTATACGGTTGACAAATGTTTTGTCTCAAACTCAACTTTTACATAAAAAAACCTTTCTTATTTGTGTCACACTGTTAGTAATTCAATCTTTGTATATGATGCATATTTATGAGCGAAAAAATATATAAATGAGTTCTATTTAAAATTGTCCCGGTTGAGTTTAAAGTTTAAACGTTGGTTTCTTTTGAATATTTGAGACGAATAAATTTAGTCAAAATATTTATAAACAGGTTCTGTGAACATTGATGGAGTTAAGTTGATCCACTGATTTATTTTGATATATAAAAGCACATTTATAATAATTTCAATCATTAAAGTTATAAAAAGAAGCAGGATATCAAATATGCAGTTTTTGTCGTATCTTGATCCTTTTGCGGTATACAATGATAGTCGGTATATGACAGTTTCCCGGTTTGATAGTTCTAAAAAATTAAAAGCGTGTTTAAATTTCGTAAAATATATTAATACAAATATAGATTTTCATAATTATATTCGGGTTTTGCTAACCAATTCCCACTGGGCAGAGATTAGTGTCTAATAAATGAACACGAACTTTTGTTGATTGTATATTATAAATTTAGAACTTTAAATTTGTATTAATGTAGGTTTGTAACATCCATTTTAAAATAAAATTTAATGTGTCATTAGTACACATTATTATGCAATTAATGTAGTGTAGTATTTAGTTATAGTATGAATTACTAAATATAGTAACATGTATAAGCTTTAAAAATTAAGCATTCTAATTATAAAAGTCCCAAATGCATTACAGATAGCGATAGATATTATTAGTTGCATTCAAACTCATATTTATTATATAATAATAAATTAATATTATTTATGTTCGGTTAACTTTTTTCTACATGTAGACAAAATATCATTATGCTTTCACACATTTTATTTATTTATTAGCATTTGTAGAAATAAGATTTATTATCATAAATTCTCAAACTCAAAAATCTATAAATACGAAGCATTCTGACATGTGTGATGCGCTATTTTATTTTACGATAAATTATTGAACTTTTGCTTATTCTAAAACTCAACATTTTTTTATTTTTTATTATAATATACAAATGGCTTCGAGCCAAAATTATGTATTTTTTTTCATTATTAAACATGATATTTTTAATATGTCGTATTTTATCATTTTAGCAAACTCATTGAATTTATCTGTTCAACTCGGATGTATTAACACTCACCGCTATAAAAGAGCGTTATTTTACCTTTATCGTTGACATTGTTCCTACATTACGTGTAGCGTACCAACGTTGTTATTTAACAATCAAAAATACACGGGCAAATAACAAAAAAATGCATCAAACTTGACACTTTTTGTGGTTGTGTGTAGCGAACTATTTTTTTTCTTATTATCTGTACTGAACTTTGAAATTTCGATCATTGTGTGTTTAATGACTATTCTACAATGTAAAATGACCATTTTACCATTCGAAATTTGAAAAATGTAAGGGTAAAATGATCAGAAAATACACACAATGATCGAACTTTGAAAAGTTCAGTACACTCAATAATAAAAGAAATAGTTTGCTTCACACAATCACAAAAAGTGTAAAATTCGATACATTTTTTTGTCATTTGCTCAAAATACATTCTTCAATTATATAAGGATAGAGGTATGTTTGTGATAACTTTTCATAATATAGGTAAGGGTTAGAAGTGGCTAATTATAGTGAAGTGGCTATTTATAGTTTGTAATAAACAATGGGTTGTAAGTTTCTTACTCTCTCTTCTCTTATTTATTTATTATTTTTTTTATGTTCAATTAATAATGTAATTTAAATATTACGTTAACCAACTTTTTGAAAATATGGCTGATGAAAGTTATTTTAAAGTTATATATTACTCTTGTTTAAATGATGATAATAGTGCAATGCACTTCATTGTATATAAATTATTAATGAATTTTGAGGGCTCGATGTCTTACCGAAAATTTCGGATTAAACATTTTATGTAAGGCTCCTTACTTTTTAACATTTTAGATATTATTTAATAATAAAAACTTTCTATATTTAGCATTTACATCTCTCGGATGAACTTAACATTTTAAGGTTATAAAGCAATTTAACTATTTTAAATTTACATATCTGTTGCATGAAAATGCACATATAATAATAAATAGGATAAATTACACCGTTGGTCCCTGAACTTCGACCCGTTCTCACAATTGGGCCCCCACTTTGATTTTTGGCGTACAGAGTCCTTATTTTTGCCAAAAGGTGACCCGTTTGGTCCTTGGTACCTCGTTATGCATAACGCTAGTTATTTTTGCTCGTTAGTTGACTTGTCAACGAGGTTATTTTTGTCTTTTCAAGTCCGTTATGAACACCGCCTAAACCCAAAATTATTCCGGCGAGGTAGTAGCAGATTCCGGCGAGGCATCATCAAATACCCATGACCTATGCTTATCACCACCATCAACCACCACCATACTTGACCCAAAGTAACTTGAAGCACTCCACTCTCTATATACATCCTAACCATCCATGACCTATGCACAACCACCACAACCACCGCCAATTGTGACACTGCTACCCCATCACACCTTCTTCAACCTCTTCACCACCACCATCACCGCCGCCACTGCCACCACCATCACTGCGACCACCATCACTGCCACCACCCATTAATTTTTAACTTGCAATAGTTGTGATATCCTCTTAACCATATCACTCCCTGACGCATGACCCATAGTTGCGTAGTGATACAGTGGACCATTTTGACTTTGGTGGACTATTTAGACTTTGTATTTCATGTCCTGATGACCTTTTTGAAGTTAAGGAACACACTTAAAGCTAAAAGGTCACATAAACCTTGTTCGATTCTTTTCCAAGCCGACAACCACAGTTGTTTCTTGATTTCTTCCTAATCAATACAAATCTTTTTTTCTAAATCTTAACCCAGTTCATACACAAATTCGTAAATCTTAACCAATTTGATATCACATCATCCTTAAGATTAAGGAAAATCAACCAATAACAAAAAACAAACTACACCACAAGATTAAACGAACATCATCCTCATGATTCTAGCCAAGACCGAGTATAAACCAAACAAACTCACCCGAAACCAAAAAGCATAATAAACTTACCCGAGACCATCAAGATCTGCAAACAAAACAATCACCAAGAAAAATAAAAAGGGGTTGCTTTGGATCGAGTTACATGTGTGTTTCTGGATATAACAAGAACAACATCAAGAACAACCTTCATTTGTTTATGAAAACCAAACGAGAAACAAATCTCTTTTCGAATACTAACTGAAAATAAAAATATAATTGCGTGTGTGGTATTCGGTTAGGAAAAAGAATCACAAATAGTATCGTGGGTTTGTGTTGCAAGAAACAAGAATCACAAAAAGTTTTTAGGGTTTGTGTTTTAGTGAGTTTTATGTGGTAAAGAACAAAGAAAGAAAATGTTTGTGTGGTGGGTGATGGTGATGAAGTGTTTTTGTTGTGTTTGATCGAGTGGTGTAAGGGATGATGAGATAAAGTTGGTTACAAAGGTCTTTGTTATCAGTTACTGGAAAAAATGGAGAGAAGCACATAATTGACCCATTCAACAACAATTAGAAAAACAAGTACATAAATACATAACTTCTATTTTGAAATGCCATGTTACATTTGGTTAATTGTCCTGTTAATTGATATAAATTCTTAAATTGTTACATGTAATTAAATATTTATATGGTTTGAGAAAATTTGATAAACAAAATTTTAAAAAAATTATGTATAATAGGAACTGAATGACGCACATTTGATTGAGCTTTAATGTGCCATAGTTGGTCTCTAGCCTGTAATTATGTGGTTATCAACACAAATAATACCTATCACAGCTTTGAGTGGGTATTTATTTAAAACTATGAAGATGGCAATATTTTTAATGGTGACGGCGATGGTGGTGGTGGTATGGTGGTTGCAATGGTGATAGGGGTTGGAGGTTGAAGAAGAGTGGAGAGGTTGAAGAAGAGGGGTGTTTCATTTTCTTTTGAATTTGATAATCGAAAACTTCAAGGACCAAACGTTCAACTGATTGGACCTGAAAAGACGGAAATACCCTTGTTGGAAAGTCAACTAACGAGTAAACATAATGAGTGTTTTGTAGAGGTGCAAATCGAGAACCGGTTTTTTTTTTAACCGGGGAAAAAACCGGAACCGGTTTTTTAGAAAACCGGTTTTTTGAAAACCGAACCCGGTTTTCTAAAACCGAACCGGTTACACCGGTTTCCATTTTTATCCTGGACCGGTTTTTTACCGGGTTCAAACCCGGTTTTACCCGGTTTTTTTTTAAAACCGGTTTTAACCGGTTTTTTTTT
>LBNU01007337.1:260762-281530 GCA_014162995.1 Artemisia annua
GGTTTGTGTTGCAAGAAACAAGAATCACAAAAAGTTTTTAGGGTTTGTGTTTTAGTGAGTTTTATGTGGTAAAGAACAAAGAAAGAAAATGTTTGTGTGGTGGGTGATGGTGATGAAGTGTTTTTGTTGTGTTTGATCGAGTGGTGTAGAGGATGATGAGATAAAGTTGGTTACAAAGGTCTTTGTTATCAGTTACTGGAAAAAATGGAGAAAAGCACATAATTGACCCATTCAACAACAATTAGAAAAACAAGTACATAAATACATAACTTCTATTTTGAAATGCCATGTTACATTTGGTTAATTGTCCTGTTAATTGATATAAATTCTTAAATTGTTACATGTAATTAAATATTTATATGGTTTGAGAAAATTTGATAAACAAAATTTTTAAAAAATTATGTATAATAGGAACTGAATGACGCACATTTGATTGAGCTTTAATGTGCCATAGTTGGTCTCTAGCCTGTAATTATGTGGTTATCAACACAAATAATACCTATCACAGCTTTGAGTGGGTATTTATTTAAAACTATGAAGATGGCGATATTTTTAATGGTGACGGCGATGGTGTTGGTGGTATGGTGGTAGCAATGGTGATAGGGGTTGCAGGTTGAAGAAGAGTGGAGAGGTTGAAGAAGAGGGGTGTTTTATTTTCTTTTGAATTTGATAATCGAAAACTTCAAGGACCAAACGTTCAACTGATTGGACCTGAAAAGACGGAAATACCCTTGTTGGAAAGTCAACTAACGAGTAAACATAATGAGTGTTTTGTATAACGGGGCTCTAGGGACCAAACGGGTCACAGTTCGCAACTTGGGGACTCCGTACGCCAAAAGAAACCATACGGGGGACCGACCATGAGAACGGGGTAGAGTTCAGGGACCAACGGTGGAATTTACCCTAATAAATAATCCATTCACATGTTGACAGCTTTGTTGATCTATCAAGGAGATCTTATGTAGGTATTTGATTAGATCACTTAGCGGTTTTGTTAACTCATCAATATAATTAACTTTTTCTGTGTAAAAAAAGTATTGCTTGTGCCTGGACGCATCAAGAAATAACTTGCCAAAATTTCCATGTGCACTTCATAGTTCTTACCAAGGTTCATCGAGATAAATTACCAAAAAAATTCATGTTAAACATCGTATTATCTTAACACAGCAATGCTATTACCGATGTTGATTAATTACAAATAAGTCACTTTCTAAAATGCGATAACTAATGAATTACAAATTTTATAACAGAGTGTTGTTAAGTCTAGAAATTGAGAAAGATGTCAAACTGACATTATCGAATAGTAAGTGGAAATATTAACTATAATCATACAATTGTATTTTCGTAAAAGTGCATAATTGGGTTAAAGAAATACGTTCTATAATATACAAAACTGTTCATTGGGCTCTTTGTAAATGGCTGATGGAAGTGATAAATTGATGGTATTATAGTAGTTACCATGCAATTTAATAAAAAAAATATATAAATAAAATCGATCCACAATAATGAAAGGTAGTCGGCACAATATTCTTCCTTGTTTTTCCTTATAGCTCAATTGCGAAAGTGATTTCTTTTTCGATTGTTTTTTTTATCTGTAACAAATACAAAGCTTCAGCAGCAGAAAACTCGGTTAACTAAGTTTGAGGTATCAAAATACTAATCAAACATGTAAATGTAACATTTTAGTAAATCTGATAGACTTCTTACATTTAATGTTTTGAAAGGAATTCCAATTCTCTGATGGCCATCATCGATCGATCCATGTGGATAACATAGAGGGAAAAAATCAAATCGTGTAACACCAAGTTTATACTATATAGACATTCAGACCCCGTGCAATGTGTGGGTCCTTTTTCTTGACGTAAAATTAACTATCACGCTATATATTTATCCAAGAGATATGATTGTCTCAAATGATAATCGAATAGATAACCATTAGGTTGATCCAACTCGAATAGATTGATGTATGTAGACTTTAAAACAACTAATTTCATAAATATAGTTCTTAATGTATGATATTATTTTTAGTAACAACAAAGCAAATGTGATGACTGCTGGAAGAAAGATTAAGAGACGCATGACATATACATGCAAGTATATGCATATGCTAAAGCAAACGGGTAATAAACATGTCAAGACCTCAATACTAAGTTTAAACGTTGATCTCCGAATAGAATATCTTCTTAGCACCAAATAAGCATGTGTGTCATGTGCACTTTGTGGAAAGAGTGGATGTAAACCTATTTATACTTCTAATAATTAACCCATTTATTAATTAGAAACTTACATATTACTCTAGCAGAAAATATAAACCTCGGGTACTAGCTTGCAACATATAATAAAAACCAAAACATTTTCAAACTTCCTCAGCTGGTTCCTCCCCCTCCTGATTTTCCCTTGGATACTTCATGTGCAACTCATCATTGCCTTCATTACCAGTCAAAAAAGAAGCACCAACCATGGAAACTTTCTTGAGAGTTGTGTTGGTTGTAGGGTTTAAGGTATCATTCGACTCATTTGCGCTTCCTGAAGGTTTTAGCTTGGACAACCTCTTTATCTCTTTGCTTTTGCCCCAGAGCACCACATACAAGCCCACTACAATTATTACCGACCCTATCACACTGCATACAATATTAATTAAGTTACTGGTATCATTTATCATATGATAGTCATTTAACAAAGTTTCTTAGCAAAGATCAAAAAATTAGCAATGTCGTCATTTAGTGATGCATGAAGTGCTAAAAAGATTAGTATAGTTTGCGAAATGTTTTTAAAAATGAAAAGAGGTGTCACATAACACAATTAGCAACTCACTAGCTAGTATATAAACAAATAAGGCCATTTATATGTTGTGTTTCGTCTACTTACGTTCCTACATGCAACTGTTCATCTAGTAGAAGGAAGCCAGCTATGGCAACGAACACAAGCACCAAAGGGTTGAATACTGCACCGAACAATGGGCCTCGCAGATGTACAGCTCCCATGATCAATATAACAGCTGCCAGTGAACCTATTCCCTATGACACATGCATACAATTGAATCAACATATAATGTACTTGTAGTTAATCAGAAGACCGAGTTGATGATCAGCTCAGCGGGGCAAGGATAACTAATTACCTGGAAAATAACACACAACAGTCTAACATTCCAACCAAGTTTCCATTGACTCCAGGATCTCTCAGTAGAAACAACATACACAAGCGATTGTATGAAGCCAAACACACTGAACAGAAATGAGTTCGTGTAATGACATGGATAATTTGCACTCATTTTACCCTGTATATTGAAGATTTATAATCAAACTATCATGATTAACATTTGAAAAGTTCAATAAGTAACAGAATATTCAAGTCTAATGAAATTATTCTTGGAACTCCTGACAAGTGAACTGAGGGTATAAACCTTGACGGAACCAAACTAGAAGGAATCGAACCACAATGGCAAAATATATAAATCGATAACAATATAAACTAGTATGCTCCCAAACTAGACCATGAACTAAATGCACATGTGGCTTTCACTTGATTTGTAAATTAAAAAGTTCCTTTTTATTTTCTTCAAGTTTGAGCTATAAAGAGTAAAGACATCATTCGGCCGACTTCGCGATATCCAAAATGTATCTAAGGCACGTGCAGTGCCCACGATTTCCTCCTCAAGTTATTTTGCTTTTAATGTAAATTTTTACAAGTAGATAAATTTTCATGTTATTCCTAACTAATATAAATAAGGGGTAATTGCAAGTTTATGATTTTACTTGCCACTTTTTCTAACTTTGTGTAGCGTTTTCAAGTTTTTTCTTCTTGGTAAATTATACTTTTAAATTTCGTATTCTTGGTGTGTCATAGACCAACTGTGTGTAATACTTGACCATTATACCCATACCACTCACACACTCAAATTAATCATGGTTGGGGTAAAATGGTAAAAATGATACACACAATTGGTCTATGCTACAACAAGATGACGAAATTTAAAAGTATGATATACCAAAAAGAAATTTTTTTAATACACTACACAAAGTTAGAAAACGTAGCAAGTAAGATACATAAATAAGTAATTAGCCCTATAAATAAAGCTAAGGATATACTTTTCACACCAATTGCAGTGTTCCTGGTTAAGGGCTTAAGGCGCTTCTCGTCTGTCCAAAACATCCTATCCCCCCACCCCACCTTCCTATTTTTTTAGTTACATTTTTATTTTCCGTTTTTTCATATATCTCTGAGTTAAGTAGCACTGTAATGCACCATTATAACGATAAGTTTTCAGTTATATTTTCTAAAATGTGAGCATTTTTCTTTTTCAACCATAAACTATTTATATAAAAGATATGCGACTATTTTGGACTTTTTATAATTGTTTGCGAGAGAATTTACCTGAAGGTTATAATAAAGAGAAATAACAAGAGTATAAGCCAGTGCCAATACAGCACCCATGATTTGATGAGAAGAAGTCTTGTGTGATGTTGCCACATGTCCATCCATGCGTTGGTCTCCATGCAAAATGTTGAAATGGGTTGACAAAAAGTTGAGTGGTTGACCTTTGTAGAAAGTAAGAAGCATCGCTCCTCCAACAGCGACTAAAGTTCCAACAACCTTTGCTTTTCCTGTGATTTTACCTATGCTAACCTTCTCCATCCTTAAAGCAATAAGTTATCAGTTGTATGTTACACTATAAAATATACGTATCTCGTATAAAAATAAAGTTACTTATTTATTATTATTATTATTATTATTATTATTATTATTATTATTATTATTATTATTATTATTATTATTATTATTATTATTATTATTTGTTTGTAAAAATAGATAATTTATCTGTTTTTAATTATGTCAGGGCTCTAAGAGGGATAAATGAAGCTCAAAATCGATTCTAGGACCATGCAAGATGCTTGGAGTAAACTCGATGGCAATGAAAACATGGGCTTGAGTTACCTGAAAACTTATTATACTCATTACCCCTGGATTGCCATCCCTATTACTCGGATATCATAAACGGGTATGGTTACGAATATCATAAACGTGATTGGGTAAGGGTAATTCTCCTAATGGGCAGCTCTTGGAATTTTGCATATGTCCTTTAACATGTTAGATTTGGAATTCTTTTTTAATGATATTAAAATGAATAAGAAATTTAATGTTTATAGGGTGTTTCGAATTCTTACGAAAGTATAACTATTTCCCAAAAGGGAAAAATGTCATATAATAGTAATCAAGTTTTATCACTGTTTCAAAAAAGTCATTCATACTTTATTTCAATTATAATAAAAACCACTTAAGTTTCAAAATTGTTTTACTAAAGTCGTTCAAAGTTTTTTTTTTTCAAAATATCGTCCAAATTTAGTGAATTTTATAAACAAGTTGAAAAAAAAATCTTTTGGATTTGTCTTCAATGTGTTTAGGTAGGCATCAATCACTTGTACCTTGAATAATAACCATCCTTAAATTTTACTTCTTCCAACTAACTTTATATGTTAAAAAATAATAGACAAAAATACATCGTTGGTCTCTAAACTTTCCACGAAACATCACCGGGCACCCTAACTTTTCAAAATCGTTGCCTGGCGTCCAAAAGTATGGATTTTGAGGCCGAATGCCTCCCTTGACCAGAAATGGTGAGGTCAACGCTCAGTTTTGGTTCATTTTCCAAGGGCAATATAGTCCAATCACATTTGCAACTAGGGTATGGTTAATGTCTAACCCTACATTCTATTAAATTTAATAAAATCATAAACTTTCAACATCGCAGCACACATAACATTCAATCAAACTAACTAAGATGGTAGTGAGGTTTTAGTGAAGTTTGTAATGGTTGTCAACATGAGATCAATCGATTGTGGTGCGTATACCATCACATTTAGCATTTGGTTAGTTTGAATTTTTATATGTCAATGAATATCTAATATGTACAGCCATGAAATATAATGTATTGGCCAAACAATGTATTAGACAACATGAGAATGAGTTAAGACATTGAGTTTTTAGCATTTAGCATTTGGATACTTTGACTTATAGTAGTCAACTGGCCAAACAAAGTCTGATACAAATCCAAACAGTCATTCAATTCTTGGGTGTATGTTGACTTGTGAAAGTCAAACTGCTTAAATCCAAACACCCGCTAAACTGCAAGTGCAGATGCAAACATGCAATTGAAAGCAAAAACTCGGAAAATCAAGATTAAAATTATTATTTAATATATGTTTCGTTACATAATGACATTAATCCGAGGCGTATGCCAAATGTAAATTATCATAATCGTATGTTTCTAAACATTCATCATCTTCTTCAGTTTCATCATTTATTTTGTGTATCCATTTTTTTTTCTAATTTCCTAAGTGCAGCATTCTCTTTCCAATGCTCCTGTGCCGCTGCAGAAAGCCTTTCTTGTTTCACTTCAGCATGGCTTCCTTCTGCCTCCTCCTTTCCTTTTTCCTACTCCTTTGCTTCTTCCTTCTTCTTTTTATCTTCCTCCTGTTCCAACGCAGCTTCTAGTTCATAGTACCAGCTTTCATCACCTTCAACATTGGCCGACTGTTGTTGGTTAGATACAGGTTTTTCTGCTGCCACATGTGCTTCAGTAGTTGGTCTTTTGGTCAATTCCTTGTCTTGGATAGCATCCGCATCTCTTGGTCGTTTGTTTCCGGACAATATGATTTCAAGTGAATGTGATTGATGTGTTTGATGTTGACGATATAAGATTTGTATGCAGCAACATGTAGAAGTAACCAATATATACACAAATAATGGGGAAAACGAAGAGTCTGCATTAAATTTTAGAAGCATTTTTTGATCTCTTCGATTCCCCAGTATTTGTTGGAAATATATACGCATGTAGACGTAAACNTTATCATAATCGTATGTTTCTAAACATTCATCATCTTTTTCAGTTTCATCATTTATTTTGTGTATCCATTTGTTTTCTAATTTCCTAAGTGCAGCCTTCTCTTTCCAATGCTCCTGTGCCGCTGCAGAAAGCCTTTCTTGTTTCACTTCAGCATGGCTTCCTTCTGCCTCCTCCTTTCCTTTTTCCTGCTCCTTTGCTTCTTCCTTCTTCTTTTTATCTTCCTCCTGTTCCAACGCAGCTTCTAGTTCATAGTACCAGCTTTCATCACCTTCAACATTGGCCGACTGTTGTTGGTTAGATACAGGGTTTTCTGCTGCCACATGTGCTTCAGTAGTTGGTCTTTTGGTCAATTCCTTGTCTTGGATAGCATCCGCATCTCTTGGTCGTTTGTTTCCGGACAACATGATTTCAAGTGAATGTGATTGATATGTTTGATGTTGACGATATAAGATTTGTATGCAGCAACATGTAGAAGTAACCAATATATACACAAATAATGGGGAAAACAAAGAGTCTGCATTAAATTTTAGAAGCATTTTTTGATCTCTTCGATTCCCCATTATTTGTTGGAAATATATACGCATGTAGACGTAAAGTAGAGCGTGTCAGGGAATACACGGTTGGTCCCTCAATTTGTCTACATTCCCGTTGTGATACTTAAACTCCCGCCAATTATTAAGTTGAGTGTTCACATTTGGTCCCTCAAGTTGACTGTNAGTGAATGTGATTGATGTGTTTGATGTTGACGATATAAGATTTGTATGCAGCAACATGTAGAAGTAACCAATATATACACAAATAATGGGGAAAACGAAGAGTCTGCATTAAATTTTAGAAGCATTTTTTGATCTCTTCGATTCCCCAGTATTTGTTGGAAATATATACGCATGTAGACGTAAACTAGAGCGTGTCAGGGAATACACGGTTGGTCCCTCAATTTGTCTACATTCCCGTTGTGATACTTAAACTCCCGCCAATTATTAAGTTGAGTGTTCACATTTGGTCCCTCAAGTTGACTGTTGGGTTTAGCTTGGGTTAGATTATAGTTAAATAGTGATTGGACTATTATGCCCCTGAAACTAGAACATAAAACGTGCGTTGACCCAGCCCAAATGGGTCAAGGGACGCAATCGGACTCAAAATCCTAAGGTTTGGACGCATGGAGACGATTTTTGAAAGTTAGGGTGCCTGGTAATGTTTCGTGGAAAGTTTAGGGACCAACGGTGTATTTTACTCAAAATAATAACCATGTAAAATAGTTTTGTCCCTTTTGTTAAACAAATGTCCAAAATTTTCACAATTTTAGAAGAGTATTTAAACTCGAATGATTTATGTAGTGAAAATAAAGCTTGAGTAACTTTAAGGAGACAATAATAAAAGGATAAATCACACAAAAAAGTATCATGCTTAAGGTTAATTTGAATGTTAGGTACTCAATTTTTTTTCCCTCAATTTAAACTATCAAAGTTATTTTTGTGTGCAATGCAAGGTTTTTTCGACTTTTCAACAGCGATCACCGGTCATAATTTTAGCCGAAACGATTTTTAAATGCTCAACTACAGCGATGCATCATATCAATTAACCAATTTTGTTGAGAAAATGACTGATAACAATTTTTGAAAGGGCAAAAATACCTTATATCGCACAAAAATAATTTTGATACCTTAAATTGAGAGCTAAATTTTATAATCGAGCTCTCCTATTGGTCTATAAACTAATAGGAGAGCTCTCCTATTTGTGCCAATTAATTCTCTTATTAACTAATGGGAGAGCTAAATTTTATAATCGAGCTCTCCTATTGGTCTATAAAGGTAAAAATTTGCTTATATTTGGTCAAACCTATCTAATTTCGTCGAACAAAATAAATGTGTATAAAAACCTAAAAACAAAAGAAGGGGTAATTAATAAAACTTTAGTTAAATATTAAATAAATTATATGAAGTTAAGTATAAACTTGTTAGTTTTCATGTATTTAAAATAATTTTATAAAATAAACAAATACCTCTTTAGACTAGTAACAAAATTGGATGGCATAAAAAAAAACTCTCTCATTGGCGATTTTTTCCCCTCACCCCTAAAATCGTTTTTCCACTAAATCCAACTAGAGTCTTGTGGTTTTTGACGTGATTTGTTAGTTTAATTGTTTTTACATTCGTGTTATACGTTAATCTTTGCATCTTTGCTGATTAAATCACATTGTTCCTTGGTTTTAGGGTAATCGTTTTTTAGGGTTTAATAAAATAGCTTTTCTTCTTTTTAAACCGACTTTGGTTTTCTGTGATCGCTGCTTGATTTCAGTCGGTTTAAAACCCTATATAATCTTCCTTGAATCACTTTTATAATTATTGTGTTGATTATTATGGGAGAAGGTTAGTTCGTTGGGCGTTTGGGTTTAAACCCTAACTTTCTAGTTAGGGTTTCTTGTCTACTTGGTCGTGCTTGCTGCTGCTAGTTTTTAATTCGTTTGTTTTTTTTGGTTTGTGGGTTTGAGAGAGATGGAAAAGGGGTTTCTTAACAACATTAGTGCATCCAAACTTGTTGCTAATGTTGATGCTCCTGGTTTGGGTGGGAATGTGTTTGGAGGTACTTCTAAGGCTGGATCTAATAGTCATGTTAGTGACAATTCGATTGATGATGTTGGTACATCGAGTGGTATGGCTAACGTGGATAACAACACAAAGGGTAGTCTTGGAGCTGCTGTTACGCAAGAGGAGATGAATTCACCTAATTCGTCTTCTAATGGCTCTAAACAGCCTAATGTGGAACAATTGATAGCTAATGCGCATAAGAATTTTGATGCAGCCATGAATAAAATTCAACGCGAGATTGTTGCTAATAACGATCCCTCTTCTGATTTGCACAATTTGAATGTGACTCTGAATGAGAGTGCAAGATCTGGTCCTAATCATCCCAAGGTTAATACTACTAGTGGTACTGAAGTGAAGTCGGTTTCTTACGCGGGTGCTACGTCTAATGAGCCTAAAAAACATGTGTCAAATTTTCGAAGGTTGGAATGTAGCAGAAAGAAGGATGATGTTGACCTTTCAGTTCCAATGAAAGTAGTGGAAGAGGTGAACACGAGGTTTGAGAATACTCTATACGGTTACTTCCTTGGCCAACGCCTTGCTTTCCCTGTTGTTGATTACTATGTACGCAATGCATGGGCTTAGTTTGGTGTGCAAAAGGTAATGATGAATGCAAAGGGGTTCTTCTTCTTTAAGTTCAATTCGAAGAAAGGTGTCGATGATGTGCTTGAAAACGGCCCTTGGTTGATCAGAATTGTTCCTATTATTCTTAAACCATGGACTTTGAACACAAATCTACTTAAAGAGGATTTGACTAACATCCCGGTGTGGGTTAAATTCCATGATGTTCCCCTTGCTATGTTTTCTGATGATGGCCTCAGTCTTCTTGCTACACTTATTGGCACGCCCAAAAGGTTAGATGCTTTTACAAGCCAAATGTGCAAGGACTCGTGGGGCCGTAGTAGTTTTGCAAGATGCATGATAGAAGTGAAGTCGGATGAGGTGCTTCGGGATAGCCTCACTGTCGAGATACCATTACTTGATGGTTCGGGTTCGACTATTGAGAAGATACGAGTTGAATATGAGTGGAAACCACCTCGTTGTGATAACTGTAAGATCTTTGGTCATACTCTAATTGATTGTCCTAAAGTTGTTGCACCTCCAGTTCAGCCTAATAAGCCTGTCAATGATGGTTTCACGACTGTCAATAATAAAAAGAACGGTAAGCAAGGTGGTTCTACAACTCAGGGTAAAGGAGGGTTTACTAAACCTGGTGTGGGTAAGAAGTTTCAGTATCAACCCAAAAAGAATCCTCCTGAACCTAAGAAGGTGGATGGCACTAAGAAAAAGGCTTCCGATGTGCCTAGTACGAGTGGAACGAAGCTTTCTACATCTAATCAGTTTGCTGCTCTTAATATGGATAATACGGATGCTGACAACAACAAGGATGTGGATGATGGTCGTACAATGGAAGTTACTACGGATGAGTCTACTAAGACAGGTAATACAATGGAAGTTAATGAGGAAGAGTCTAGTAAGGGTTCTACTCCTATAGTTGAGAAAATTGGTAAGCTTGAAAAGCTACTTATTGATGGGAAAGCTACTCTTGTGGATGATGATGGTCATCCTATTCCGTCTACCTCTTCCACTAAGAGGGCTAACCCATTTTCAAAGGTGGGTGAGGTTGTGGTTTCTGATAGTGATGATGATGAGGTTCTTAACCCGTTCGACTAATCAGCAAATCTTTTTGGTGGTGGTCATGAGCGTGAAGATGAGTTTGATGACTATGATGATTATTCGAAGCAAATTTATGATCTTCCAGGGAATTTGGATGCTCTTAATGCCATGTATGGCTTTAATATCCAAGGTCGTAGGAAGTAGGTTATATTTTTGTCATAGTCTTTTGTTCTCATGTGGTTAGTGGTTTTGTTTTCTTGTTTAGAAAATAGGCAGTATCTCGTTATGTAAGGTTCTCGCCTATGTAACAGGCTGAGATATGGGATCCACCCATATCCGTTGTACTTAAATGCTTTTTTGGAGTAATATATTTACTGGGTCGTTTGACCTTTTACCAAAAAAAAATATATATATATATATATATACCTCTTTAGACTTTATACCCCTTAGACTTAGGTGTTGTTTGTTTGTTAAGAGACTCTGATTCTGAATCTGATTCGCACATCTAAATCTGAATCTGTGTCGGAAAACTTTGAATCTGAATAAAATAATGTGTATTTTTTTTCTTTAAGTCTAAATGATTAGAAAACTAGTTTATATATCATTAGGAGGTAGTAAGATCCCCTTACATCTCTTGTTCGGCAAGAGGTTTAAACCTTTTAACGCATCTAAACGACTAAATAAAACACACTTAATTGTCAAAACTCTTAACGGTTCAGATTTATAAATCATGAGAGGTATTAAGTGATTTTATTAAGAAAACGAACACAACCTTAGTATTTGGGAAAAAAAAACATATATGTTGTTATTTATAAATATTATTATCAACATAGATGAAATTCATGTATATGCACGTGATTATAAATATCAAAATGAAGGCACGGGTTATTGTGATACGTAAATGAATTCACAAGATTGTTTATGTCTACGGACATCCGGAATTTTTTTTTATTTTTTATTTTTTTATTTTATTTTTATTTTTTTATGCTTCAATAACGACTCAAGTTATAACCCGTGCATACACGGGTTAAAAAATTAAATACAACTAAAATTATTTTTAATGGGAATATAAATATCAAAATGTAAGCACGTGTTACTGTGATATGAAAATAAATATGCGAGATTGTACATATAACAATAACTCATGTAATTCCTATTTAAAGTTTAAATAAGGATATCTAAAAAACCATTTTGTAAACTTTATTTTTAACTTCATCAATAGTCATTATGTGCTATTAAACGTGCATATTATATATAACATGATATCATTAGTTAAAATGAACCTCAGGACCATGTAAATTAAACAAAGTCAAATTCTTCATCTAACAAAAATATGTACAAGATATTAATCGATATTAATACAATAATACATAATGAAAAAATTATGGAAAAGTTTTTGCGTACACGAGAATTATAACTATTTCCATAAAGAGGGTGTTTAAGATTCTTACAAAAGTGTCTAACTTATCTGTTTTTGTAAATATAGAGAGGTCTTGGTGTTATTGCACATATTTATATATTTTGTTGTAAAGTAAAGAACAATTTAATATTACACAATCCAAACTTAATTACGAAAGTATTGTTGTAATATTGGTACTAAACAAGTGTGGTTAAAAACAATACCCGAACATAACAGCTACAATGAAGGTGACAGGTGGAACAAGATTGGTAAAAGCAGCAGTGAATGTTGGTGATGTTAGAATCAAGCTTTGAGCAAATAGATTTTGCGACATCGGACCCCTACATTGTCAATTGAACCATGAAAAGTAATTATATAAGGATCACCAAATTTGGATTAACACCTCAAATTTATATAAACTACATTTTAAATGTATGTCTTCATTGATAATTGAATTAATTATGACATGGAAGAATTAATGATATGGAGTCTATATGGTTCAACTATAAATCATCTTGTCATTATATGTAATGTAATACACATATATAAAATACAAGCTTGAGGACATACCCAAAAATGGCACATAGAAAGCCTTGGAAGAGAATTTTCCATGTTAACTTCGGCCTTTTGTTTCTGCAACATTTTCATAAAAAAGTAAAACTAAAAATAAAAATGTAAAAAAACTATTTAGGATAACTGTTTGAAAATTTATCATATTGAAACAGAAATTTTATAGTATGTATGAAACTTTTAAATCTTCCAATTCTATTTATCGAATTTTTTTATTTATTATTTTTTTTTTTATCTTCACTATTATATTTACTAAATCACCTGAATACAAAAAAAGTGATGATGATGTGACACGAGTTATTCATTAATTATTATCATTATTATCATTCGTTTCATTTGTCTAAAAGGTTTGATAAATATAATAGAAATACAAAAGTTAATCCTTAGTAATTGAAATAGAAAGTTTTATAGACGTAAAATATTTCGTGTCAAAAATTGGATACATCTTCAAGTGATTATCTCAAAAAATAAAAACAAAAATAACATAGGTGATGATTTTGACATTTGATGATTATTTGGGTTAGTGGTTTATGTGGAATCTCACTTAAGCGTTTGATATATGTGTGGGCTCATTTTTCGTGGTAGTTGGTGCTTGTTACTTGTTGGTGGAGGTGGTAAAATAGGATGAATCTTTGAGAATAACGAGGTTAACACATAAGTTTATTTAAACATCAAATTAATTTTATTAAAACAATTATTTTAGTTAATGTATGTAGTGTTTTAAATTTGATTTATATGAAATTGTACAAATTTATCTCAAATTGTATTGTGAAAAATTGTAACAAAAGTTTATTATTTGTTATGAAGATTGTTATAAAGATAATATTACTAACACATCTTTTTCCTAATAAAACAAAACCCCTAGTGGGGACTTTTAAAATCAAATCATTCCTTATTAAGTAATAACTTAATTATTAGTTTATTTTAATTTAAATATGGTTAGTAGGAAAACTATAAATATTTCTTAATTTGACATAAGATCTTATAATTTCGTTTTTATATAAGAGAGATAGAAAAAATTGAAAAATACACATGTACTAAATGGTTCGTTTTTATTAGTTAAGGACTAGATTGAAAATTGTGAAGAAAAAAACCGGACCTCAAAAACTCACACCTTAATTCCTAAATCAACAACACCACATCTTATGTCGATCAATGAAATCAGTTTTAGGATGAAGGTAAATTCGATTTTAGATCTTCTCTTCGATTCATAGTTATTTTGATCACTGCCAATTGATTTCCTTTTAATAATATATATAAAAGATTTGGTTTTCATTGAATCCACTATAACAAAATATTAAAATTCAATAACTATCAATTACTTTCAAAGTTGCATCAAAATACTCTTTGATACATCATGTTCAATTTTTTATAAGTAATTATAGTTTGCTATATAAAAGATTCATTGTTACAATGATGGGATTTAAGATAGCAAGAGAAAAAACAATCTTACATGAAAAGTGGTGTATGTTTTACTTACATATTCATAAGATTCCATAATAAAATAGGTCAAGGGTAGGTGCATTCAGGTTCATCATAGCAATATCAATAGTTTTTTGAGGGTTGATAGTAGTAGTCACATTAATGATGAGTACATGTTAAATGAATTCAACCCGATTAACAGAAAGTGGCTCTAGCTTTTGGGGTCAAATGCACCCACATTTTGTGCTGGGTAATCTTTCATTAAGTTAAGTCTCTTACATGGATTTCTTTGTGTTTAATTGGTAAATGGTATAAGCACGTTGCATTATTATGTGATATTTAAGATAAACAAATCTAAGCTCTGGAGTGGTAAAAACCAGCCATGTCATTATGGTGTTCTTTTGTAACCTACATGCAGTTGTTTTTTGATGTAGTATTAAGAGTTTAATATCTATGTTATCATGTCCTTGACAGTTCCTGATTTAGTTTAAAGGTTACATTGCTATTAGCGTGTTTTTCTCAAAGTAATTTTAAAGATTACAAAACGGGTGAAGACACAAGTTTCTGTATTTCTTAGGTTTTTTCATACTCTTGGACTAGAATGTGAATTTTTTATAAAACTGTAGAAATCCTTATACAAAACGAATTTATATATTGTATTACAATTCGTAAAAGCCCACAAAAAAACTTAAACCTTATATATAATCAATTTAATGGTCAGTTTGTTTATTCCACATATAATTCATCAGAAGAACTCTCTGCAGTTAACATCACTTTGCATGTATTAAGCTTTACCGTTCGCGTTTTGCACAGGTGAGTTTCCTGCAGTTTGCTTAGGATTGCTTATTGAAACTATATATATGCCCTGTTTGGGATCTCTTAAGCCAGTGTATTTTACGGATATGAATATGCCTTGCTTTGTAGTCGTTCATGCAGCTGATCCTGTTATAGGTATGATTAGAAAGTCAAGTTTTAAGGCCAAAAGCCCGTTATGGCTTTCCTATTGCAGCATCTATTATAGGTTAGGTTATTGGGTCTAGGGATGAACGTTATCGCCTGAAAGTTATTGCTGGTGCCTGCCAGACCTCTTATAGGGTGGGTGTCACGGGTGGACATTGTGGTAAACCGGTTGAGTGGGAATCTCTACCCCTATGCAGGAATATCTAGATATAATCCCTGCATTCATTCGGGATCAGCTTAATACAATGCATGATGAGTTTTGGAATTGCGTTCTAATCTACGGCGGACGACACGGTGATTTTTTTCACCATTCTATAAATATATAAACTTTTCCTCACTTATACTAATTTAAAAAACTCTAAAATTTTGGGGTTCGATGGTTTTCAGATATTTGGATGCACTTTCACAAGCGCAAAACTACACATAGCACAAGCTATAATCGACAATAATGGCATTGTTCTTCATTGTACTCACATGACTATAGGAAAGTTAAAGTCTTTCCAGTTTATATATAAATTCATTTAAGTAGTGAACTGTACATTTACCATTTAAACTTTCACTATATGCATAAAGGAGTTATGAGTTGCCATTGTAAGCTGTCAATGAGTTGGTGAATCTGATCCAACAAGAGAGATGAGAATATCAGTAAGTAGTAGTGTTTCTACATATTTGTTAACATAATGCGCTTTAATTATATTGATGGAAATGTGAATTGTATGCGTTTTTTAGTGTTAAAGTTGTTCCTGATGTGTTGCATAACATTTCGTGTTGGTGAATAATGAAAACACTGAGTATAATGCAATCAGTTTTATGCCGTTGTTGACATTTCATATTAGTTAGTTTTGGTAATTGTTTGATGGTGAATGTGCTATGAATGATACTAAGAACACCATCATTGATGTTTTGTTTGTAACAGATATGGAAAATAACATACTTAATACCCTAAAAGTATTGTTATTCAAGGTCATGAAACCATGAGGTGGGTTGTCGCTTTTGTGAAACTAAGCTACAAGTTGATCCAGTATAGGATTGAAACTTAGCTCTATTTAATCTCAAAAGTAATATAAATTTTGCGTATGGTTGTTACATTATTGATATCATAACTGGAATCTGGGGGGATTAAAGTTCATTCAAGGGAAGAATATGGTTCGTCTAACAAATATCTATACAAAAAGAATAGTCGATATCTATATATACAAACTTTTTATGTAAAAACACGTGTGTGCACGGATATTATAACTAAAATGCGTTGAACATAGCATTACTCAAACATACAAAATAAAAAATTAAAAATAAACGTGCTTACGTTCAAAATTTATTTTTAAAAATCAAAAGTTGATAAATCTATAAACATTTTATATTAGTGTTATTTATTGTCTAAAAAACATTTAAAATGTTATAATAGTTGAACATACAATCCAACCATCAATATTCCAACATAAAATTAAACTATGAGTTCAAAAAAAAAAAAAAAGAAAGAAAAAAAAAATGTTATCAATNGAATTCATCAATTTTAACCAATACATTCTCGACTATACCTTTGGGGATACTAACTATTCTATCGGCCATCTCTATGGTCATGCAAACTGGTTTAATTTTACCTAAATTTAAACGTTTTTACATAGAAAATGGCATGATGCTAATACTTGCTCCTAGATCTGCTAAAGCATTACTAATAAACAAGTTATGAATTGAACAAGGGAGAATAAAACTTCCCGGGTCCTTTTCTTTAGGAGGCAACTGATGTTGAATGAGTGCGGAGCATGTGGCATTTTTAATAGATAAAAATACATTATTAAAAAATTTAGAAAAAACCCCGTGCGTGTACGGGCATTATAGCTAGTAATGCTTAATAATAACTAGTTTGTTAGTAAAAAAAACTAATATATACTAAATTATATTATTCTTCGTACTTAAAAAAATTGATTTGAGTTTCATTTTTCTATCAAAGGTTATCCAGTTGGCAATTGAGTAATATAACATGCTAGCTCGATATTTTCTTCACTGAAAACTCTTTTTTTTTTTTTCCTTCTCAATTTTTGAACAAAGAAAGAAAAGAAAACATGATTACTTAAAACAACTCAATTCGACCGTTCAAACAAAAATTTGTAATTAAGGTTAATGTGTTATACATTCTTATTGCATTTTGCGCTAAAGTAAAATAACATTAACAAAATGGGAGATAAAAATCACCTTTCAATGATGAGAGCAAGAGGAAGAATGAGAAATGAAGAAACTAAATAGCGATAAGTGATCAAAATGCTCACATGCATTCCATCATTTGAAGCTACTTTGTAAGAAATACTAAGTGCTGCAACTATCAATTGACATGCAATCATCATCAATGTTGCCTTCAAACTTTGGATCTTATTCTGAACCAAGTGCCAAAATATAGATGCTCCCATATTGACCTTTTTATCCAATTAATGAATTCTGAAAAGTGTGCAAAGCTTTATAACTTTGAACATACAACTCAACACGACTCTCTTTTTATAGCTTAATAAGATTGTTAAGGCACCGAAACATTTAATTTTTTACATTTATGGAGTAAATACTATAATAAGAGTAGGTGAAGTTAATATAGAGAGAGAACGTCTTCAGTTTTATCACAAGAGCTATCATTTTCCTCACATAAATGTGTAAACATAAGACAAATGAACATAGTTAGTTAATAAATTTGCATTTACTTATATTATACGGTTGAAAAATGTTTTGTCTCAAACTCAACTTTTCCATAAAAAAAAACCAAACTCTTATTTGTGTCACACTGTTAGTAACTCGATTTTTGTATATGATGCATATTTATGAGCGAAAATATATATAAAAATGAGTTCTACATAAAATTGTCCCGATTGAGTTTAAAGTTTAAACATTGGTTTCTTTTGAATATTTGGGACGAATAAATTTAGTCAAAATATTTATAAACAGGTTCTGTCAACATTGATGGAGTTAAGTTGACCCGTTGATTTATTTTGATATATAAAAGCGCATTTAAAATAATTTCAATCATTAAAGTTATAAAAATTACCAGTTTGAATGCTTGAAATCCACTTCTTTTGTAGTATATATATTGGAGTATTACTAGCTAGCATGGTATCACGCAAAGCAGCGGGATATTAAATATGCAGTTTTTGTCGTATCTTGATCCTTTTGCGGTATACAATGATAGTCGGTATATGACAGTTTCCCGGTTTGATGGTTCTAAAAAATTAAAGCGTGTTTAAATTTCGTAAAATATATTAATACAAATATAGATTTTCATAATTATATTCGGGTTTTGCTAACCAATGCCCACTGGGCAGAGGTTAGTGTCCAATAAATGAACACGAACTTTCTTGATTGTATATGAAAAATTTAGAACTTTAAATTTGTATTAATGTAGGTTTGTAACATCCATTTTAATATAAAATTTAATGTGTCATTAGTACACATTATGCTGCAATTAATGTAGTGTAGTATTTGGTTATATGAATTACTAAATATAGTAACATGTATAAGCTTTAAAAATTAAGCATTCTATTTATAAAAGTCCCAAATGCATTACAGATAGCAATAGATATTATTAGTTGCATTCAAACTCATATTTATTATATACGTATTTAATTTATTATTTATGTTCGGTTAACTTTTTTCTACATGTAGACAAAATATCATTATGTTTTCACATATTTTATTTATTTATTAGCTTTTGTAGAAATAATGATTCATTATCATAAATTCTCACAATATGAAACTCAAAAATCTATAAATATGAAGCAATCTGACATGTGCGATGCACTATTTTATTTTACGATAAATTATTGAACTTTTGCTCATTCTAAAACTCAACCTTTTTTTATTTTTATTATAATATACAAAGGGCTTCGAGCCAAAATTATGTTTTTTTTCTTTCTTTTTATTCATTATTAAACATGATATTTTTAATATGTCGTATTTTGTCATTTTAGCAAACTCATTGAATTTATCTGTTCAAGTCGGATGTATTAACACTCACTGCTATAAAAGAGCGTTATTTTACCTTTATCGTTGACATTGTTTCTACATTACGTATAGCGTACCAACGTTGTTATTTAACAATCAAAAATACACGGGCAAATAACAAAAAAATGCATCGAACTTGACACTTTTTGTGGTTGTGTGTAGCCAACTATTTTTTTTTCTTATTATTTGTACTGAACTTTGAAATTTTGATCATTGTGTGTTTAATGACTATTCTGCCATGTAAAATGACCATTTTACCATTCGAAATTTGAAAAATGTAAAGGTAAAATGATCACAAAATATACACAATGATCGAACTTTGAAAAATTCAGTACACACAATAAGAAAAGAAATAGTTGGCTTCACACAATCACAAAAAGTGTAAAATTCGATGCATTTTTTGTCATTTGCTCAAAATACATTCTTCAATTATATAAGGATAGAGGTATGTTTGTGATAACTTTTCATAATATAGGTAAAGGTTAGAAGTGGCTATTTATAATGAAGTGGTTATTTATAGTTTGTAATAAACAATGGGTTGTAAGTTTCTTACTCTTTTTTTTATTTTTTTTATTTTCAATTAATAATGTAATTTAAATATTACGTTAACCAACTTTTTAAAAATATGGCTGATGAAAGTTATTTTAAAGTTATATATTACTCTTGTTTAAATGATGATAATAGTGGAATGCACTTCATTGTATATAAATTATTGTTAATGAATTTGAGGGCTCGATGTCTTACCGAAAATTTCTGATTAAACGACATTTTATGTAAGGCTCCTTACTTTTTAACATTTTAGATATTATTTTATAATAAAAACTTTGTATATTTAGCATTTACATCTCTCGGATGAACTTAACTTTTTAAGGTTATAAAGCAATTTAACTATTTTAAATTTACATATTTGTTGCATGAAAATGAACATATAATAATAAATAGGATAAATTACACCGTTGGTCCCTAAACTTCGCCCCGTTCTCACAATTGGGCCCCCACTTTGATTTTTGGCGTACAGAGTCCTTATTTTTGCCAAACGGTGACCCGTTTGGTCCCTGGTACCTCGTTATGCATAACGCTAGTTATTTTTGCTCGTTAGTTTACTTGTCAACGAGGTTATTTTTGTCTTTTCAAGTCCGTTATGAACACCGCCTAAACCCAAAATTATTCCGGCGAGGTAGTAGCAGATTCCGGCGAGGCATCATCAAATACCCATGACCTATGCATGTCACCTGATGAGGACGAAAAATGTTACGTTTTTAGGGGTCGGGTTTATCCTAAATTGTTGTTTTTGGTTTGGGATTTTCACCCAAAGTCGTTTCTTTTCTCATTTTAGGTACTTCTGAAGGGAAAATCACAGAAGAAGCATTTTCGGGCGTTTTCGGAGTGA